>JAODAL010005323.1:0-145108 GCA_025379985.1 Phyllomedusa bahiana | reverse complement strand
TTGATAAGCATATTCTTATTCTCAGACATCTTTAACATGGAGAGGATGAAAACCTACAGCTCCACTAGTTCTATGTGAGTAATAAACACTTTTCTCTAGACTTTTCTGACCCCTGAGGATCTCCCACATAATTTTGGGAAAGAAACGCATCGGGTCAAGGGTCACTATATAGGTCATAGGCCACTATCTTTAGGCCCTTTACAATACCCATACATTTTCTCTACTTCATATAGGGTGTATTAGGGTTTACTAATAAGACATAGGTGGGGCCCTATGTCAGGACAATGTTCCCACATACATATTGTCAGGCACTATAGATATATGAATATTTAGGGTGAGCGTTCCCATTTACATTTGGGTATAGTATGCTTGTATTTTAGAGAGTCATTAAAGGTTAAGTTTTATAGTCTATTCCAGTAATTTATTAGAGGCCCTTAGACTATTTGAGGTATTTGTGGTACTGTTTGGGTTACCTTATCTACCCTTTCAACTGTATACTTTGTTTATTTACAGTGGAATCTGTGGACTTTTTCTAATTTATATATTTTAAATGTGATAGTTTATTTATTGCTTCTGCACATTTTAGAATTTATTTTGTTTACTTGTCCACAGTTTCACTTCTTAGAGCTCTGTAGTCCTATTTACTGCAGATTTTTCATCCAATCACTGTCTAACCAAGTTTGAGTCTGTAGCTGGCTGAGACTTTTGTGAAACTGCATGGTGAGAAAACCCCTTTACGGGATCCAGTTACAAAATGAAAAAAAGATATCTAATGCACACTAGCAAGCAGGTGAAGGTAGAAAACTTTTACAATTACAACATCAAGATCCTTCAAAAGATACTGTGGAGAGACTGTTATCACAAATATAATCATAAATAGATGGTCAGTCCAGGTCATGAGTCAGTGGTCAAGGTCAACAGGGTTGATTACACCAATAAATTTAACATTTTGCAGTCCTTCCAATGTCTTTACAAATGTTTGGAGCTCAGAAACCATAAGTTGTTGGTCCTTGGTGACTTTTTTGCAGAGGTCATGATGAAAGGAAAGACATTTCTCCATTATTCCTTAATAGCCCAGCAGACAATATTAATTTTCACTACTCTACTCTGCTGCTGCTCTGCTGAGTCTTACAATATGGCAGCTTTATTTCGGCCTTAGATTCCCTAGTAGAAGTGAGGAAAGCTCTATGTCTCAGCATTGCTGCAGATTCATCTGTGTGCCAGGCACATACATGGGCCTTCTCTAATCACACATCTACCAGGGTAACACTTCATATTCTGATCAGGCTTATCTTCGCTGTTGCCTCTCCCAAAAGAACAAAGGAAGTGTCACCCTCAAGAGTGTGAATCTGTTCCTGAAGAATATTGCTCTCCAAGACCTGAGTGAGAACTCTTTGCAGCTGAGTTGTCATTTGAATGTTTGGGTTGTTTAATGTTTCTTGAAAAGTTAAATGGGTGTTCCCATGAATGAACATCTAGTAACAGGTCGGCTCATGGCTAGCTACGACCTGACCGAGTTACAGAATGAGGTGCTGGTGCTTGCACCCGTACTCTATGTTCACTTTTATGGTAGTTCTGAATATACTTGAGTGAGTGTGCTTGGCTAGATTTTTGCAACAGAACAGAATAGGAAGGACAGCAACAAGCGCCACCCTCCTTGTTCTGTAACACAGTCAGCTCGTAGTTAGCTATGAGCCGACCTGTTACTGGGTGTTCCTTCGTAGGAACATCCCTTTAACTAGGGGTATCACATTAATATTGAAAAGTCTGTCACGGTCTGCTGCCCTGTGTGGTGAAACATCACGGGTTTTATATATTTGGGAGAATATTTTTAAACAATTGATTACTTGTTTGGTTTCCCCAAAAACCCAAACAACCTTCTTTATGGAGGGGTAAAAATTTTTATTTTGGTGGTTACTAATGTTTGTTTTAGGGGGTAAAAACACCCTGTGCATTTCCTCACCAGGGGCAGCTCAGCCTTTTGGGAGCAAAAAAATTACATATAAAAAGGTTTGCCCCCAAATAAATTTTAATATGCTTTTTAAAGCCCCCCCCCACACAAATTGCAGG
The DNA here is from genome assembly GCA_025379985.1 of Phyllomedusa bahiana. Classification (NCBI taxonomy): domain Eukaryota; kingdom Metazoa; phylum Chordata; class Amphibia; order Anura; family Hylidae; genus Phyllomedusa; species Phyllomedusa bahiana. The sequence continues at coordinate 143,038 of JAODAL010005323.1, read as the reverse complement.
TCAACCCTTGGTCTTTAAAACACTGAAAGGGTTTTTATTAAAGGTTTTTTTTTTTCCACTACAATTATTATTTTTTTTAAACTTTTAGGGACGGGGAAATTGAAGATTTTCAAAATATACTGTTTTTTTGGGATTTTTTTTTTGCTCAAGAAAAAGAAGTTTTTTAATCTCCTCTTAGAGCACATTTGGGGTTTCTCTGCTTATGACCTCTCCCCCCCTAAACTTTTTCCTCTCTTCTTATCCCCTAAATTGTTTTAAATTCTCCATCATTCACTCATTTCACCCAGGGTGACTCACCCCCTGCTAGCCCTTTTTCTTTAAAAGGGACTTTGAAGCTTCTCATTTCCCCAAAATTAAAAAACCTTTTTTAATTTCTCTGCAACCTGAGTACTACAGTTTATAAATCTCTTGCACTCTCTGTCAATGTAACAGGAATAGCAAGGAACAGCAGAGCTGATGTGTCAATAACTGCTATAGATCCACCCACAGCTTAAACAGCATGTGTGATTTTAAAGTTGGCTGTGACTCTGTGAAAAAATACATGATTTTAAAAAAACCCCTTAATGTTTTTAAAATTTTTGTAGATGGTTTTTTTTATTTTGTTTTGCTGGTATTGAACAATGGTATTTTGCTAAGGGACTTTAAAGTGAAAAGTTTAAAATTTTTTTGGAACCCTATTTCTATTGGCTATAAGTAAATGGGGGCACTTTTGAAAGGACACAATCCTTTTTAGTCTTTTTTACTTTGGGGGCTCTGTTTTTTTAAATAAAACAAAAGTATTTTGGGGCACAGGCACAGGGCCCAACCCAAAGGGATTTTTTGGGGCCCTAGGGAAATAAAAAAACTGTGCCCCCCCCCCCTCCCCCCCCCCCCCCCCGCCCCCTTTTGTAGTTGAAATTTTTAACATTACTAAAAATTAAATTTGGGAGGACAGCCCCAAAAGCCATTTTCCAAATTTTCATTTTCCCCGTCCGGCTTTTTGCCCAGGCACGGGATGGGGCCCTGAATAAAGGCACATAGTGGCAGAAATGCGTCGGCAGGGGGGTTTTGGCACAGATTTTTTCTCTCAAATATTTTCCTCTTTTTAATTTTAATTTTTTCTATGAAAACAAAAAGAACTGTTTTTTTTTAATTTTTTTCTAATTTTTTTGCCACCGGTGGCGCTGTCCCCAAAAAGGGCTTTTCCCTTTTATATTATTTTTCCATGCGGCTGGAGGGAGGGGACTTTCCCCGAGGGGACATTTTCTAAACCTGAAATAAGGGGACTGACTCTAAATTTCCTTTTTTTTTTTCAGATTTTAAAGCTACCCTGATCACTGCCTGTTCAAACTGACACAGGGTTTTTAAAGTATTAGCATAGATGATTTTGCTTTAAAACATTGCTAAAGTAAAAAAAAAAATATATATTTAATAAAAAATAATTTGGGGCCCAAAATTTCACACAAAAAAAACCTTCAAAATAATTTGGGGGTTTCCCCAAAAGACCATAATAACCCTGTAGAATTTTTTCTAACAAAGTTTTTTAAAATTTTAAATTTTTTTAAAAAAAAAATTTAAAAAAATTCACAAAAAAAATTTAACCTGAATAAAACGAAGGCCCCCACACAACTGCGTCTTGAAAAATAAAAAAGGTTTTTACGTTTTTGGGGAAACCCCAAAAAAAAGGGAAAAAGTAAAAGAATGTTCTGGGGCACTAAATACTTTTTTACGTTCAGGGTTTAAAAAGGGAAAACTAAGCATGTCGTATTCAAAATGGCTGAAAAAACGAGACCTTGCTTTTAAAATGCCCATTATTGATGAACCAAAACTAGTGGGCAAAATTGGGCATCATAAAAATACCAAAAAAACAAAATTAAAAAAAAAATAAAATATAATATATATATATATATAAAATTTATATATATTATAAAATAGGGAATTTTTATTAAATAATATTTTATATATATATGGGGGGTGTTTTTTTCTTAGTCCTTAGCTGTTACAGGCGTGGGGGGTGAGGGGCCAACAACGCCTTGGCGTTTTTGGACAAAGAGCCAGCCCTGTTTGGGGGGGAAATTTCTTGGGAAAGTTTCCCCAACACACTACTTACGGAAAAGGGGGCCCGGACAGACCTTTCTGCTCAGCATCATGAAGGGGGACTGGCGGGCCCCCCCCCCCTTCCCCTTTGTAATAATTCTTCACTGACTGTACCTTCCCCTGGGGTTTAAACTGCTTCCTGACGGACCCTGATTTTAAGTCACTTCTCCCCCCGGGAAAAGGGCACACTGGGAAAAAAAAGGGGGGCAAAGGTTTTCCCGTTGGGAGGGGTACCCTTTTTCGATGTGGGAGATCCGCAGGAACGCACCGCGAGAAAAGAAAAGATTGTTTGGGGTTGGGGAAGGGTGGAAAAGAAAAACAAGCTCCCGTGACTGTCACAAGCCCCGCTTTGCAATTTGAGCTATTACAGCAGCCCTGATCCTAGAAGGGTTTTGTCCCGAAACGTAACAGCACCCCCCGGTTTTTTCTTGCAGAAGGGGGCGCCCTAGGCCATCGCCTTTCCGGGGTGCCCACCTTCGCACGGCCCCCGCATTGCACACAAAAGATTCAAGTAATTTTAGGACAGGGAAAAAAATTCAAGGGGGTGGGCAAGATAGGGAATTTCTTCACTTTGAGGGTATAATGATCTTGGGCATCAAAGGCCCCCCCCGGGCCCATCACAAAAACAACCCCCAAAATTTCCAAAAAAGTTTAAATTTATGCTAGAAAAGTTGTCATGGGGGTTTCTTAGGGGTCCTGTATGCTTAACATACAGATGATAATTTTTCCCCAACAGGAAAATCCCCAAATTTTTTAAAACAAAACCCCCAAATACTCTAGAAACCCCAATGGGTGATGTTGAAACTTTCCCCCCGCTCCATGGGGCACGGGAACATCTGGGTGACCTATTGACAGTGGGGAAACTCTTTGAATAAAGCTTTTGGCCCCCAAACCCCCAAAGGCAACCAAAGAGGGTTTTTTTTGGGGGGAGTAAAGAAAAGGGTTTTTGATTCCGCCCCCCACATTTAAAATTCTAAAGGAAAGCTGTTATTACTGGGTCCATTTTTTAGGGCAGCTTTTTAAAAAGCCACAAACCCCCCCACTGAGACAACAAGGGTTAAAAAACCCACCAAAGCCATCAAAAGACGTGAAGGGTCCAAAAAGGGTTGAAGGGGAAACCCCTGTCACATTAAACTTGCTATGTGAACTGGGGGCAGCACATTATAGAGCAGGAGGGACTGAGCACATTATTATGTAGCTTTGTTTGGAAAGATTAAGCAGAACTTATTTATTCATTTAATTTACTGTTTATTCTGGATTAAGGAGTCCAGTGTGTGGATTATCAATGACTGACAGGTATCTGTGAAGAAGAGATAGAAGGAAGGTTGTTCATCACTAATAAGACCTTTCACTAGACTTCTAAATCAAGAACAAACAGTAAGGCTATGTCTACACTGCATCAGAGAAAAAACGGCCCCAAAAGCGGCCGTTCTAACTCTGATGCAGGACCGCGGGGGGCCTTTTTGTCACGCTTGTGAAAAAGCCGGGGCCTTCTTCTCGTTTTCCCCCGACTTCCCCCATACAATAGCATTGTATGGGAAGAACAAGAAAACAGAAGCATGGGCGTATTATACAACATGTTATAATACGCCGCGCCCGAAAGACGGGCAAGAAAAAGACGAGCGTGTAACAGCAACTCGTCTTTTCTATTGCCGTCTTTTGGCACCACAACTGACGATCGTATCTGCGGCGCTTAAAAAAACGAAAAGCGCCGGAGATACGATCGTAATCCTGTGCAGTGTGGACATAGCCTAAGTTAAATGAATAAATGACAAGTTCTACTATCCAAACAAATCTATTTATCAGTCTGCTCTGCTCTTCCTGCTCTATAACATGCTGCTTGCAGATCAGATAACATGTTTAATATGACAGGTTCCCTTTACAAATTTGGATGGCAAATGACTATAATCTAATCCTATGGAGATCAGAGATACTAAAATAAAAAAAATTGTAAACACTCGAACACTACTTAATAAACTCCACAGACATAAGACAGTAATACATTGAAAGAGTTATCTTTATGGTTTAACATGTTGGTTTAAAGTAGTCAAGAAAGTTGTGATCAACCTGCACTCTTTAAAATGGGGGTATCTTGTGACTTTTGTCCTGAGCCGTAAAGGAAGTATTTCATGAAGAATAGGTGGCCGGTATCCCAGTAATCTGGGTTTTTTTTTGTAACAGTTAAACATCCCTCACATTTCTGTAAATATTGTATTATATCTTTTCATGGGACAACACTGAAGATATGACGCTTACACACAATGACAAGTAGTCAGTGTACAGCTTGTTTAACAGTGTAAATTAGCTGTGCCCTCAAAATAACTCAACACATAGGGCGATATGTATGATCGTGATTTTCGCCTGTTTTCAGGCGTATACTGCGCATCACCGTGCTGACTCCGCTGTCGGACGCAGGGATGCGATGTTAGGCGCAACCTTCGTCACTTTCGTATGTGCCTAACATAAAGGGGCATGCTGTGGGCGCGCTGTGGGCATTCTGGGGTGGGATGCACCAGATTCGAATACTCCAACGCATGTATGAATGTCGGTCGGCAAAGTGAGGCGCATTACAGCTCCGACAGGCAGACCTGTGTTCTACCTGAGTCGGAGGAGGCGAAGTGAAGCTAGAACTTATTGTAATGGGGCCAAATGTGCTCTAGGTCTACTGTTACAACAGTACACTAATAAAAATGAGTTGTCTATAAAATTAATTAATGAATAAAGATAAATATCAAAGTTGTATAAAATCGATTTCAATGTATTGACAAATTTGATAATTTAAAATTATGGAAATAAAAAAGATCGCAAAAGAAAAAATTTAAACACATAAAAAGTCTTAAAAAAAAGGGAAAAAATTTAAAACCTTTTTTATTTTAAATAACCCAATGCCAATGCTAAAGTTGTACTGTTTTAATTTTAGTCCTTTAAAAAAAAAAAAAAAAAAAAGTGTTTTTTTTTATTCTTTAAACCTTTTTTTTCTATTTAGTATTTACAGCGGACCGCACACACAGGTCTTGCTGGGACTTGTGGTTCTCCAACAGGTTTTCATGTCCCGGGGGCTTCGTTCTAGCATATTTACGGACTTATTTACCCGCAAATACAACACCAACTGTCCAAAAAAAAGAACATTAGCTTAAAATTTTTCCCAAGGGAAAAAATCCGGAGTAATTGTGGCGAAAATACATTGTATCAGGTCATATCTTCAGTGTTTCCCATGAAAAAATGAAATAAAATTTTTTAAAAAAAGGGGGTTACTCACTTTTAAAAAAAACACGTATGTTTCTTTTTGTCTGTATGGTGGTATTATGTAAATTACTGTGTTGAAGTATTATTTAGTAACTATGTTTAAGAGTATTCCAGCCAAAAAAAATGTATCATGTTGCTTAACTGCTGTTCCATTTATACTCATCCTTGAAACAGTTACTTTTGATTATCACTAGATTATCACAAACAAGTGAATTGTAGGATTATAAAAAAATTTTTAGTTGTCCCCCTCCCTTTTTTAAAGGGGTTTTTCCAGAACGTGAGTTACTTTCCTTCTTTTCAGCACAGGTAGAATATAAAAAAATCATGCGAGTCCCTAACCTGTAGGGTGAGAGGGAGGGGGGGAACAAGAAGTGAGGAATAGGGAGCGTCTCAAAACTTAACTCAAATAATAACATTACAACATGGATTATCTACAAAAGAACACAGGACCCATACGCTGCACTTTCTCCCCAGTACCTTGAAAGCTCATTCATTTTTCCCTGTCTCAGATAAGAAAGTTTCACCAAGCGCGGCTGTCAGCTCCTCTAGTCATGTCTAATGTAAACTTTCAGGTAACTAAGGGGGACTGAGAAATGCTGTAGCTCTCAGAGGCTTCACTTTTTGTAATCACATATATTTAGAAAAGTCCAAAAACGGAGATTCCAGCCGGTGGAATTCCAACGCGTCGGCGTTTTGATTCTTTTTAATTGTGTGTTTATTTGCGATTAGTAAATAAAAAAACGTGGATAACACCACCCGCTGGAATCTCCATTTTTGGATGTTGGTTTGGTGAATTGAGCAAGGCTGGCGGCTCTCCGGGCGGAAGGAGGATACCACAGGAGAGAAGTAGGGGTGTGAGATCACACAGAGGAGACGCAAGCCCAATAAGAATCCGGTTAGGGGTAAGCGGCAGTTTTAACACTTTGTTCGGACTATTTAGAAAAGTGATTAAATACCCATTTTGGAGAATCCCACATCAACATTACATCGTGGCAAAACCCTTTAAGTTTAACTATGATTCAGAGTCGAGGGAAAATATAATAAATACCCATACTTACCTGTTAACAAACATTTGTTGCAGCGATGCACCTCCATCTCCTCTTCGCTGGTTTTCTTTTGTCTCACAGGTCGGACAGAACGGAACATCATGCTTCAGCCTCTAATTGCCTCCAGTTGTCAAGTTACACTTCCCAATGTCACTGTTCGAAAATCAAGGCTTAGAACATTGACTGCTGCAGCCAATTAGAGGCCTGAACAGGAACACAGAAAACCAACGAAGAGGACCTGGAGCCGTTTCACTGGAATGAATGGGAGTTAAGAGGTGAGTATCTTTTTTAGTTTTTTCCCCAGGCTTTGCTCTCAAGCTAAAATTAAAAAATGTGACTTGGACAACCTTTTTAATGTGGTGGTATGTACGTTGAGTACCTAGGGCAGTGTAATCTGTAAATATTGCCCTTTGTACAGTACAAAAACAAGTTACACTTCAATTTAAAGAAACAGACAACCTGTCACGTCTGTGCCATTTGGCCCTGGTCGCCGGCTACAGCCGCGGCGATTATAACTGCGGCCTTGCCGCCTTTGTGTGAACACTTCCCTGTAGCCTCGTACCTTGATTGATTTCTGGTCGACGCCTTGGCCAGAAATCCTCCCCCACACTAGGGGTTTTTCAGCTCCCTGGTTTGACGGGTCCCTCCCCCTATCCTAGCCCCTTACTTCAACCCCTTTTCCATAAAAGCCGCTTCTTCCTCTTTTTCTACCTGCTATACTGCGTCCCTTTTATAGTTAGCCTTCATATTGTTTTTTCTCTTCTTATCTCTGCTTTTTTCTGGTTTCTCCCTTTCCCTCACATTCTGTACCACGCTGCTGCCCCCCGTTATTGCTTGGACGTCCGACTACTGTTTGTTTTTCTTTGTTTTTTTTGTCTTTGTCTGTGAACGCTGCCAGTGTACCTTCATTTTCTGGTTGGGCCCGGGCCTTTTAAAGGAGTCGGGTTCCCCAAAAGGCGGGAAACGAGGCTGGATAGTTTCAGGCCCCACTTTTCCGTGTCTTGTTGCGTCCCTGACCACCCCCTAACATTATGCAGGCCCTTTTTCCCAAAAAATTCCCCGGGGGTTCAGGATAAACACCGATCTATCATTTTCTAACCGCTTGGACGAATTAACTACCCAGTTTCGGGGCAGGCAGGTTTTAGTCCCAGATATCGCTCGCTTGGACCCATGTCTACCCCACCCCTGATCCATCGTCCCATTGTACCCACACTTGCTCCTGGGCCTCTGGGACAATACTTGCAGCAAACCTACAGGGGTTACCTACTGCTTCGAGGGTAACACATAAATTTGGGCCCTTTCAGGAATCCTCCACTTTTTTTTTTTCGTTTTCCCCACTTTTCCTCTGAAGCTGAAAAAGTCGCCATGGCAGTGTCCTCCCCCGGGGGCCCCACCGCAGGTGTGGGCACAGGCATACCCCCCGGGCCCCAAATGGCGATCGGTACAAATTTTTTTCTAGCACTGGGACAGTTTTATAGACCCCCAACCGGGCGGCTTTAGCAAACCCATCCCTGTCCATACCAGCAGGTCCCCGCTGGGCTGGGGATTACTGCTCCGAGTTCCCCAAAGGGAGTTCAAAAATTGGGGGCCTACCAACCCCTCAAAAACCCCTTTTAGACAAGGGCTGTCCAAAGGCAGTAAAGTATGCATGGTCAGCCACCTATTCCAGAATTTTTAGGGGACTTAATGACTTTGGCTATTTTTATGCCGGGAGGGTGAGAGAGAACCGGGGAAAGGGGATTGGGGGGTCCACTGGGCAGTTCAGGTACTCCCTTCCAACTTTCTCTGCTGGTTTTCCTACTTCCCCTCCACTACCTTCCCCACCCTCCCGCTTGGGGTGCAGGGGGGAACCTATTGGTTTTTGGGCTCCACATCGCAGCTATCAAAGGGAACATCGGGGGGAAAACGCTTTTGTGCTTCTCTGGGGGGAGATCCGGTCATGTCCTGAGGAGCGCCCCACCAGGCCCAAGTCCCCGGGGGAAAGCAACAAACCCTGAAGAACGTCAAAGGGAAACCAGGCGTACAGGTACCCCCTAACTTGGATTACAAGTTTTCCCTTTCCTGAAAACCTAATCTTGGGGGTTTAAGAGTTTTGTTTGCCACCCCTTGATCGATTGGGGGGCTGCCGTTAATTTTTAACAGGGGGTGGTAAAGCTTAGTTTAGAGCTAATTCCACTTGTTCTCCCTTTTTGGTTTCAGGCGCAGATTCTACCCCCCAAATGGGGGAAGGATAAGATCCCAAACTACCGAAATAACCCTGAATGTTGGATGTTTCATTTTGAACTACGTCTTTCTTTGTTATGGGAGGGACTTACCATGGACATTATTCTAGGTTACCCTGGTTACCCCCCATAACCGGGTTTTGACTGGAGGACTGCTGATTAAAAAAAGGGGGGAACTCATGTGGTGATCATTTGAAAACTGTAAGTTTTTGTATGCTCCTAAACGATAACCATCCCATTCCCGTTTTTGTCTCTGATTTCAAAGACCTTTGATGAGACCGTTCGGACACCCGGGCCCGCCCATCGGCCTTTAACTGTGCATAATCCGTTCCGGGTGCAAAAGTTGCCTGGGGGGCGTATCTTTAACTTATCCACCCCGGGAAACGAAAATCTATCGCCAATAATTAAGGAGAGCCGGGAAAAGGGCAATACGACCGCTATCTCCCGGGTAGGAGCTGGGTTTTTCTTTTTCGAGAAAAAAGAGGGGCCTGCGTCCTTTATTACTATAGGGACTCAATAAGAAACAATTAAAGACCACACCACTTCCCCTGATCCCGGATCTTTTAAATCTTTTGGGGGGCGCCCAAGGGTTCTCCAAAGTCGACCTTCGGGGGGCATACAACCTATTCGAATCAGAGAAGGGACGAATGGAAAGGGCCCTTTAAAATACCCCTGGGGGGGCTTTTTTTGAATACTTAGTCAGCCTTTCGGTCTTTGTAATGCACCCCCGCTCCAACGTTTTTGTTAAAAACATTTTCAGGGACCTTCTAGTCGTTTTGTAATTTTTAAATCTAGATACATCCTCATATTTTCCCCGAAATTCGATACCCTCGAGATCATGTCAGGGGGGTCCTCTCCAGGTTATTCAAACAACTATGCGCCAAATTTCTAAATGTTTTTTGGGAGTCCGGGGGGGGGGGGGGGGCCCCCCCTTTCCCCCCTTAAAAGAGATCCAACGTTTTTTTTGGTTTTTCTAACTATTTTCGCAAATTTATTTAAGAATTTTTCCCTGATTGTTAAAACCCCCTTTCTGACCTTTTCTAAGAAAGGGAGTGACCCCACCTCCTGGGCCCAGAAACCGACAAGCATTTGTTACCTAAAAAAAAAGTTTTTTGTCTGCACCTTCTTTGGTCCACCCTACCCCAAAAAACCCTTTGGTGGAGTAGATGCGTCAGAAACGGGTGTAGGGGCCGGGCTGTCTCAGGGGGGTGAACCTTATACCAATCTCAGACCCCTCCCTTTTCTCCCCAAAATTTTTAACCGCTGAGATTAACTACGATATTGGTAACAGGGAATTGCTCGCCATTAAAAGGGCTTTTAAGAGTGGAGACACCTTCCCCGGAGGGGGCAGACATAGTAACTGTTCTTTACAATATAAAAATCTGTTATTCTTGACAATGCTAAACATTGAACCCCCCGTCAAGCGCGATGGGCCTTGTTTTTTTCTAGGGTTTATTTGAGTAACCTACCGTCCAGGGTAAGAATGTTTAAAGGCCGACGCCTTGTCTCGAAGTTTTTTGGGATGAGTGACTTCTCAAGGAGGAAACCGGGGGAAACCTTTCTCCGGAGTATCGTGGCTACCCTTACTAAAATTTATCCGCTATTGCGAACTCTCAGGCTCGGTCCCACCCGGACTACCCCCCGGAAAAATTTTTTTTTCCATGTCACCTTCGTTTGAAAAATTCTGGAGGAGGTTCACTCCTCATTTTGTCTGGGATCCTGGCATTCCCCGGGCACCGGATACCTTCTTCCCGTACCTATTGGTGGGCCTTCATGGCAGCGGATTGAAAAATTTGTTACTGCTGGAAAACCGGCCAGGGGAAAGGGACCCCCACCCTCCCCGGGGATTATTGCACCCCCCTCCCGTTGCCCAATAGGGCCCCGGTCTACATTCAAGGATTTCATCACCGATCTTCCCCCTCCAAGGGTAGAAAACGGTGATTTGGGTGCTGGTGACCGATTCTCAAAAAAGGGTTTTATCTCATTGCTTTTTAGAAAATTTCCTTCACCAAAAATCCCGCTGATTTTGTCCGCATATACTTAAATCCATGGTAAACCCCCAACATTTTATCTGACGGGGGTAAGTTTTTTGTCGGGGGTTCTGGGGAGCATTCTGTGGGAAATTGGGCACTCTCTGTCCTTCTCATCCCCCCTTTCATCCCCAGACTAAAGGGCAAAATGAAGACTTTACCCGTCGCTAGAACAAAACCTCAGATGCACGTTTCGGAATGCCAGAAGGTGGGAAAGAATTTTTTCCCATACAGAGTTTTGCCCCTTAAAAATCATGAAATTTTTTCACCAAACTCTCCCCCCTTTTTCTGTAATTACGGGTTTTTTACCCCAGATATTTTCCCCCGCTACAGGGTTTCAATCAAACTCCCTGTGTCAAATCCCCCCGTTAAGCGACGTCAAGCGGGCTACGATCATGAGACTCTAAAAAAAGCCCAAGCTCAGCAAATCAAAACGCAAAAAAACGCCGACCTGGACCTGAATATGTAGTTGGCGACAAGGTTGGCTCTCGACTAAAAATCTCCGTCTTCGGGTGCCATCTCTAAGTTCGCCCCCCGGTTTACGGCCATTCGTTATCACAAATTATTAACCCGGGGTCTTTTTGACTCCGCCTTTCCCAATTTTACTCCGTACCATCCGGTATTCCACAAATCTCCCAAAAAAATACACCCTGCTGTGGGCGGCGGGCCCTCCTCCCCCCATCCGTGGTCATACAAGGGGGGAATTAAGAAATGAAAAGAGCGATTAAACACTCTCGCAGGTTTAAATGCCCCCAATACCGGGCACTGGGGGGGGACGGGGCCGGGAAAAACAGGTATGGGGGCGTCTAGGGACTTGCATGCCCCCCGAACGGTGACAAAATTTCACCGAGCCAACCCATTCAAGCCAGGGGGGTCTAAGGAGGGTCCGGTGGCCCCCAAAGGGGGGTACTGTCACTCCGTGCCATTTGGCCCCGGCGCTGGCTACAGCCGTGGCGATTATAACTGCGGGCCGCCGCCTTTGTGTGAACACTTCCCTGTACCTCATACCTGATTTATTTCTGGGCCACGCCTTAGCCAGAAATCCTCCACATCATAGGGGTTAATCAGCTCCCTGGGTTGACAGGGCCCTCCACCTATCCTAGCTCCTCTACTTTCACCCCCTTTCCCCATATATGCCGTTTTTTTCCCTCCTCTATCCCCATATGCATCCTTTTAAAATTAGCCGTCATATTGTTGTTTCCTGTGCTTGATCTCTGCTTGTTTCTGGTTTCTCCCCTTTTCCTCACGATTCTGTACCCCCCGCGCCTGCCCCGTTTTTTGACTTGGGCTTCCGACTACTGGTTCTTGGTTTTTTGTTTTTTTGTCTTTTCTGGCACCTGCTCATGTACCTTCTCTTCGGTTGGGACCGGCCTTTAAAGGGGTCGGGTTCCCCAAAAGGGAGGGGCGAGGCTGGGTCATGTCAGGGCCCCCTTGTCCGTGTCTTTTGTCATCCCCACCCTCCCAACACAACCAATAATAAAATATACATCCATAGTCTATTAAAGGGTACATTTCAGCTTATCACAAATTTACTGACCAATGCAAGAGGGAGAAAGATGGACTCTTTCAGAGACCTACAAGTATTTCCTTTGTCCCTCTCAACAATACCCAATTCACCCAATCATAGAGTCATAAGTTAATTATGGGAACACCACTTTACACAAATAATAGTAAGCCTATTATATGTATTCAAGGGAAGATTTATTACAGAAATTTATGTGCTAGACATGACATGTATAGAAGAAGAACCTTGATGAAATATATTACCTGTTGCAATACAACAAAATGATTTTTTAAACCATGGATAAAAGAGGGCATACAACATTGGGTTAAGAGTTGAATTAAAGTACCCTAGCCACAGAACAACATTGAAAACATCTTCAGATGTAGAGAAATTCATGAAAGGATCGATGACTGAAACAGTGAAGAACGGCAACCAGCACAATAAAAACACACCCATAAGTAAGCTTAATGTTCTTCTCTTTTTTTTCCTGGACATATACATTTTTTAGGGTTTTTTCCTTTTCCCACACAAGGAATTTGTGGGATTAGATATGGCCTTAGCTTGTTTCCTTGCAATGGAAAAAATATGAATGTAAATGCAAATCATTAGAATACCAGGAATAAAAAAACAGATTAATGAAGAAATTGTCTGCCAAAGTTGGTTCATCATCAGAGTACATGAGCCGCTGCATGTCAAAATAGCAATGTAATGATATATGCCTTCTGTATGTATTTCAGATAGGATAAGACCAAATGAATACAGACAAGGGCCAGACCAGCTAACAAACAAAAGTGACTGTATCACTGGAATTGACATTTTTCTGTAATAGTGGAGAGGGTGACATATTGCATAATACCGGTCTACAGAAATGAAGAAGAGATGAAATATGGAGCTTGTACACAGCATCACATCAAAGCAAGTGTGAAGCTTACAGAAAAAGTTCTCAAAATACCAGCATGAGGTGACAGATCTCACCATGCTGAATGGCATGACCATCAGGCCAACAAAGAAGTCAGCTATAGCCAAGGACAAAATTAGGAAATTGATTGGAGTGTGAAGCTGCTTGAAATGAGAAACCGATATGATCACCATGAGGTTTCCGAAAACTGTGAAAACCACTGCTCCAGACATGACTATATACAAAACCCAATGACTCGAAGGTGATCTGCTTTTACTAAAGCAGGAGCTGTTGAGAAAATTCATGCACATATTCATAGTCTTTTCATTCGTTAATCGAGTGGAATGCATGTTCAAAGTAGAGATCTGCAAGGACCTGGTGAGGGCTGGAACAGCAGATCACTGCAAGGAATAAAAAAACGACAATTATATGTTAGATACATCATACTGTAGCTATATGTCTGAACAGGGTTGTATATGTAATTTACAGGTCCCTAAAACACTTGTCAGAAAGGACTCAACAAAAACTTTTCTTAGCACAGCGGAGTCTCTGCATCTAAATGCTCAGGACAAAGGGCCCGGGGAGGTTGGTTTTAATCATCTGTATCCTCCATATTTTGCTCCATTCAGTCGCCACTGTAAATTTCAACAGTAGTCTTCGGAAAAAAGCATCTGAAGAATTTTAACCCTGACTAGTCCATCTCTGAGAGCTCTGTTTAATAAGTTACCAAATAGGAACACCTGGTCATCTCAGCTGGAAAATAATCACAACAGGTATCTAATATATCACACTAGCTATTACTACATACTTCAGCAACTGAATATATCATTGGTGTTACAAAATGCATATTTATGTGACATTTAGAGTGACATGTATGAAGAGCGGCATGTCGAGGCGCCTGATTTATGTTGGCTCCCGAAGTGCGCACATACATGCAGAGTAAAGTTCCCTGCGCCTCGTCTGTGTGTGAGGCGCATTGCGGAACTTAGGCACATAAGGAATGCGCCTAACATATATTAAGTTTAGAGACAGGCTGGAAATCAGCGAAAAATCATTAAGCATGTTTGCGAAGAGCAAAAATGTATTCTAATATATATTCTTTCACCTTTTATTCTATTTAGTACATATAGCAAGAGCCAGCACAGCACAGGTCTTGCTGGGACCTGTGGTCCTCCAAGCAGGATTTCTATGTTCCCAGGGCTTAGTTCGGGTCGTATTTATGGACGTATTTACGTCCGCAAATACATCACCAACTCAGCCTAAAATAATGAACAATTAGCATAGAATTGATTCCAATGGAAAATCGCCAATTGATACCAATGAAAACAGGCGAAAACCCCGATCATACATGTCGCCCTTAGAGCGGATGCTCAGATTTGGACAATCCAATTTTAAGGATTTGCTTTTTTTTTCCTTCCTGTTTCCATACAATCACTACTACAAATGGTACAGTGATTATATGTACAAACACATAGCATCATAGTTTGTAAGACAGAAACAAGATAGTTCAGCCTATTATACTATTATGTTGATCCAGAAGTAGGCAAAACCCCAGGAGGTAGAAGCCAATTGTCCTTACTTTATAGGTAAAAAAATAAATCCCTGGATCAACAGCCCTCTCCAGAATCCTAGTCAATCCTAGTTATTAGTTTATTACACTCTAGAAATGCTTTGAGGCCCATTTTGAACTTATTTAGCGAGCTCACTCTCCTCTGGCAGAGAGTTCCACAGTCTCACTGCGTTTAAAGCAAAGAATCCCTTTCTATGTTTATGTAGACGAGATGATGCTCTGTTAGCTAGATTCAGTCTTGAGCATAAATAGATCTTGGGAGAAATCTCTATATTGACCTTTGATCTGTTTATACATATTTATTAGGTCCCCTCAAAGCCGTCTTTTCTCTAAACTAAATAACCCTAATCTTGCTAATCTTTCTGGGTATTGTAGTCCATCCAGTCCGTTTATTATTTGTGTTGCCCGCCTTTGAACCTGTTCAAGCTCTACAAGGTCTTTCTTATTCTCTGGTGCCCAAAAGTATACAATTTTCCATGTGTGATCTAACTCAAGATTTGAATAGTGGTAGTACTACACTAATAAAATATAACTAGGGAATTAAAGGGGTTGTCTCACTACATTGATTCATCATGGCTCAGTCCTGTTTTCTCTGTTTCATTTTTGAATTCAGGGTCATGTTTACTAGCTACTACTGGCCTGAAGTGATGAGCTGCTGAAGACACCAGATCTGTAGCTATAGCAACCAGCTCTGGCAGCCTATTAGGAGAGATTGAACAGGTCTGTAGCTATAGCGACCTGAGGAGCTGATGCAGCCCATACAAGAGGGGTTATCTAGAAATAGGTAGGACATTGTTAATGGACACATATTGCAAAGTGACTTGTTTTTGCAAGATCTTTAACATAAAAAGCAATCCTTGTAGTGAGACAACCCCTTTAAGCCATGCTTACTAAGTTCTCACATCACAGGCCAATCCAATGCCAAGATGTGTAAACACATATCAAGGCACTTGTTGTAACACTATATCTAGGCAGAGCACAGAAAGTGTCAGATGAAAGCTGGCCAGTCCTCCATTCTCATTGACACATCAGGTAGAGAAAGCTAAACACAACTGGTACTGTAGTTGGGAATGATTCTTTTTAAAGAAATGAGCATAGAATATAGCAATTATCAGATAACAGTGGCACAAATTCTTGATAGTTGCAAATATGTTAAATGGCCCACCTTGCTTAACCCCATTAGAGACTGGGTTTAATTTTTCCTTAAACATGTTATCTCACTATAGACATTGATGGCATATCGATAGGCGAGATTCCCACTTCTCGGACCCACACCTATCTTGAGAACAACCCCTGGCTGTACTCAGAACTTCCATTGATTTCAATCCATCTCTTCGTTCAAAACGATGAGGTTTCGGGGCTCGTTCTTGAGATACCCCTTTAAAGACCAAGCATTTTTTTTTCTATTTTTCTATTACCACCTTTTGTGGGATGGGTTATATTTTTCAATGGTGCCATTTTGGGGTAGATATAACTTTTTGATTACCTTTTAGTAACTCTTTCTGTGTGAGAATGGAAAAACACACTGCAATTTTGCTATTGTTTTTCAGAATTAATTTTTTTGTGTTCACCATGCAGCAGAAAAAATGTGTTACCTTTATTGTGTGGGTGCATATTTTTTATATTTTGACTGTTTTTGCACAATAAAACTCTTTGGGCAACATGTATAAATGGGACTGTGCCAGTTTTCTAGTGTCATTGCCCCTGTCAGACATATTTTTAAAGGGTCTTTCGCCTAAAACTGACGCATGTCCAACACCCTTAACAGTTTTGTATGTACCAAATCTTAGGGGGAGTGTCACAGCACATTAGACACATTTATGAATGTGGCTCGTCAAAATGTGGCGCAAAAGTGTCGGACTAATCCGTACTAATTTCATAGTGACGAGGCACAGACACTTTTTATGCCATTTTTTGTCTTAGAATGGGACACATTTATAAAGTGCTGTGAGACATTTTCATACATACTGTTGAATGCTTCACTAACCTACCAAGAAGTATGACTGTCTAGTCTGCACCAGTTTTCATGCATTTTACCTTTTGTTTTTTTTTGTTTTTTTGTTTTGTCAAGTGGTAGTAGTAAAACTTTATTATCATGGTAAAGTTATGATCATGGTAATAGTCTATACATGTATTTTTTGGGGGGATACCACTTTTTTTCAAAATGAAATACATTTTTACGGAAAAAATAGTTTTTTTTTACAGTTTACTTTTTAATTTATTTTTAGGACTTCAGATTGTGAACCTTTGATTGCTAATATAGTGTTTTGAGGTTAAACAGAGCCATTTTATCTGTTATAGCAGGAGCCTGGCTGTATATCACCACCGGGCTTCCACAGTGATTGTGCAGGCACAGCACCTGTTCTCATGTGATCATCATGACATACTTGTAAGTCATGGTGTCTTAAAGGGGTTGTCTCACTACATTGATTCGTCTGTTTTCTTGGTTTCATCTTGAATTAAGCAGCGTGTTTACTGGCTTCCACTAGGCTGCAGTAGAAGCCAGGTCTGTAGCTATAGCAACCAGTTCTTGCAGCCTATCAGGGGAGATCAAACAGATCTGTAGCTATAACGACCTGAGGAGCTGATGCAGCCCATACATGAGGGGATATCTAGGAATTGGTAGGACACTGTTAATGGACACATATTGCAAGCAAGATCAGTACCATGGTTTCTATTCACAGACATGCTATTCTAATGACTTTTCTTTTATTTCCAGCCTATCTAGAGCCTTTATACATTTTAGATGCATTACTAATGCGCCTAAGTATCGTAGGCGAGGTGGGTAGAAATTTAGTCTCCATTTATAATCGCACAAAAACCACTTTCATACATTCAGGCGCATCATACACTTCAAATGAGACTCGACAATTCACTTCGAAGCACCTTCCTTCATACAGGTCTCCCTTAGTCCTTATTTCTTTGCTCCACTGTCGACATCCAACCATTTTCCCTACTCCACTTACCCTCTCATTGCTATATCCCTACTGCATTCATATATATATATATATATATATATATATATATATATATATATATATATATATGTATGTATTCTACTCATATTTTTTCATTTTACAGTGATTATCTATGAATAAGGTTGGCCGATCAACCTAAACTTCAGAAGAGTCGCATATCACATTACCACACTTTACAATTTACTTTGTATGGAATGTTATACAATATATATTTCACATGTAATGACATTGTAATTTGTGAATAACACTTTGTATATGGCACCTTTTGTGATATAAATACACTTTTTGAAGCATATTCAAGTAGTGTGTGCTATAGATTTCTATATATATATATTGATCAGTTGGGTTCCAATACCCTTTCCACTAAGTACCCTTTTATAACTGTGTGCTGTTCATTTATAAATATATTACTCCTGGCTGTCTGGTCAGCTAATCCTGCCAATGGGATTTCAGCAAAGTCTTGTGATTGGCTAAATAACTGGGCACAAACTATCAAATCTCTCTACTAGAACAATTGAACTGAATTGACCAATGCAGGATGAGGTGAAAGAAGATGGAGGAACATGGGCAGGTGAACATATTAGAATTAGATCTGTCTCTGGGCCAACTTCTATTACATTTCTGTTCAGCTTAATACATTACAGGGCCAAATTATTCAGGCCACCTCACAGGCCCCAGGGCAGCTAGGTCCATGTTATAAGCTGGTCACTAGTTACTAGTTACTTCCTAGGGCAAGAAGTAATGGAAACTTAAACATGGAGGTTATGGAGGCTTTCATTAGGCTTCAGCTGCAATTATAATGGATCGACACCCTGTGATCTCGCCGATCGGAGTGAGAAACAGTGCACTGCATAATTTCTCATTCAGTTAGATGCTGAGGACTCCATTCCCTGCTGTCACTGGCAGACATCAGCTGCACTTAGCAGCTGCCGCAAAAGCATGCACCCTTTCAAATGTAACAGAAAGGGGTCCTTTTTAAGACTTTTTTCCAGAAGTTACGCTATAAACAAAAAACAATTCAAGCATCCAAACTAGCAATCTTCATGATCGTAAAAATGTTTAACCTTAATTTTTTGTTTAAAAAAAGCAAGAAAAACACAAAAAGTAACATGCTTTTGCATTAGCATATCGGAAATCTTAATTATTCTTAGCTATGAGTAAAGAAGATTTCCAAAACACGTTAGCGCAGTACTTTTTGTGTTTTTCTCGCTTTTAAACAAAAACATCTTTTAATACAGACTTTGAATAAGGAAGGAAGAATTCCAAAATACGTACTTGTGATACTTTTTGTGTGTTTTTCTTACATTTTAAAATAGTTTTTAGAAGAAAGGTTAAAATGTTTTTATGAACATGAAGACTGCTGGTTTATATGCTGGAATTGTTTTTTATTTATGGTTTTTATACAAAATGGTTCAGTTAATTATCGTATTATGGAATTTTAGATTTCGGTAAACATTTTAAAAGTATTTGTAAAAAAATTGTTTTATCACTTCGAAAGCATAATTTTCTTTTTATGTGATTTATGCAGAACAACCTTCTGTTGGAAATTGGTGGCATATTTTAGCGAAATATCCATAAGAATAGTAAGGAGTACAAACAACATTTAATTCAAGATGTTGCTTATTTTTTATTTTTTTTTATTTAGCAAATATTGTAGTTATTCACTTTAGTCCCTATCTCCATTGAGGCATCTTGTACTAAAGGGGTTGTATCATCCAAAAAATGATGGATTGATTTCTAGGATATGCCATCAATGTCCAGTTTGAGGTGGTTCTTAATAAATCAAAACATAAACTATACTTTTTAATAAGTAAAATTTTTTTTTTTTTTTTACAAATATTGGGTAAAATATAAACCTAAATCTAAAAGTCCTTTGTACATCCCAATTTGCTGAACCATTTTATTTAGAGATGTTGCAATATGGATTACAGAGATATAAAACAGTTGAGAAATCAAATTATTAGTGCCATTAGCTCTTACCGATATCCTACTTCCTATCCACTTAGAAAGTACAGAGTGTAACTACCTGCATATTCTGCTGTGCATTGTGTTCAGAGTTTAGTATGGACCAAATAGGCAAAAAAAGGTGTTCTAATTTATAGTTAATATATGCAAAGATCTGTAACAGTGCCTGATTAGTATCTTCTCTTCTATCAGCTTACATAATGATTATGTTAAAAAAAATTTACCTCCATTTCTTTTCAGTGATCTCGAGTTCTGAATGTGAGAATGAATGTTAGGAAATAGTATTTTATATACTGTGCTCTCCCAATAGACTAATTCCCAAAAGACACTTACTAATTGCTTTATTCAATGGTGTTGATTTGTGCGCAACATTTGAACTGTTTGTTATTCTATAAAATCATCAATGATGCATATAAATGATCAGGGTAAGTACAATAAATATGAAGAATGAAGTTATTTATAAATACATTTGAAGATGCTAAGTAGTGTTGAGCGATTGCGTTGGCTATCGAGATCGAGCCGATAGTCGATGAACTCGGCCGCTATCGATAGAGGTTTTTCGAAGTGAGCAAGCGATTATGAGCGATTACCATTAAAGTCTATTGGAAGCAACAACACTTCATTATTACACCCAAACAAGGCTGGAGAAGCTGAAAGATAACTCCACAACAGTCCCAAATGGATACGAGCTACATCTTAGGCAACACACTTATAGTATAAAAGTCACAGAACCTTTCCAATTCCACCTGTGTGAAAAATAGAATTGCTGTTTTAAGATATACGTTGGATAGCTGCGCTCAATGAAAAAAGCTGGGTGCCAAAAATTCGAAAAACACGTAACTGTTTTTATGTTTTTCGTAAAATACACGGTATTTTTTTGCACCTTTCAATTTACCTGTGGTGACTAAAGAATAGCATGTTTTTAAGATTTAGGGTGGATGCTCCCGTCAATGAACAAAGCTGGGTGCGCAAAATTTCCAAAAAAACCGTATTTTTTTATTTTTGAAATAATACAGGGTTTTTTTTTGCACCTTTCCAATTCCCCCTTGGGGTTGACTTTTAAAATTTGCTTTTTTAAGATTTACGGGGAAATGCTGGGGTCAATGAAAAATTTCCCCCTGGGTGGAAAAATCAAAAAAACTTTAAACGTTATGTTTTTTTTAAAATTAAAACGGTTTTTTTTTGCCCTTTTTCAATTTCACCTGTGTGTTATGAATTTGGCTGTTTTAAGTTTTAAACTTGGATGCGTGTCAATGAACAATGCTGGGTCCCGGAAAAAGTCAAAAAACACGTAACTTTTTATTTTTCGATGAAAAACCGGTATTTTTGGTTCAAAAAAAACCCTGTGCTGAACTACAAGATTCTGGTTTTGAAATTTTAAACTGCAAGGTGGTTTATATCAACTTCACGGGTTTGTAAGGGGGAAAAAATTTAAAATGAAACATTCTGAAATGTTTTACTGATAATAAAAGGGGATTTTTTCCCCAAACCCAAAGAGACCTGCAGTCACTAAAAAAATTGTTTGTGTATCCAATATAAGTTCGGGCTGCCCAATATCCAGGAAATATTTCAATACCCAAAATGTTAATAAAAAAGGGATATTCCACTACAAGGGCCTACACAAAGGGTTCCTTGGTGAACTTTATCCCGTGTTCTTTAAAAGGATAAGCTTGCCCTTGGTTCGCCCGGGGCCCCCCCCCCCCTGCCCCCCCCGCCGGGGAATTTACAGCGGAAAGATGCTGTTTTAAAATTCTCTACTAACAAAAACCAAAAAAAAATTTCTTCAAATTCAATAAACTACTTTGGGAAGGATCAAGCTAATAGTAATTTTTCCCTCTGTGCAGAAATAACAAATTTCGTGAGTTTTTTTTTGGCCACAGGCAAGCGCAGGTCCTATCCCTATGAACGCTGAGAGACACTGAGGCGAAACAGGAAACGCTTTCAATGAAAAAGAGGTCATGTGATTTTTCCCCCAATTTCGCAACCAAACACATCCCGGTCATGAGTCGCACACACACCCCCCTTTCTCTATTTTTAAATTTCTGATTTGCGGCCCCCAAAAAAATTACGGGAAAAGGCGCCAAAAAAAGGCGTGATCTTAATAGATGAGTTTGTTTTTTAAACCTTTAATTATCGCATGATCAAAATTTTCCCGATCACCTTAAAAACCTTCCCCGGATTTCAACTTTGTCGAAAAAAAATCGCCCCCAACATAATGCTAATTTTAAACACAATTTTATTTAAAGGGAGCGTCCCGCTACCCCCAACCCCCAGGCCCGGCCATCCCCTCTCTGGACCCATCCCGGGAAGCCCAGCCCTCCCCTCCTTTTTTCCCTTTTCCCGCTTTTGCCGAGTCCCGATGCGGGAAACCCGTTTCCCTAAAAGCTGTGCGGAAACTCTCTAAGTTTTTAAAATGGGCCAGCGCCCAGGAAAATTGGGCAAATTCCCCCGGGGTTATGACCCTAAATTTCTGTTTACCCCCTATACTCTCTGCCGGGAGCATTGTTTTTTATGTGTTCTGGAGATGGGTGTTGGAGAGAGTTTTTTTGCACTTTCCCTTTTTGCCTTTTTTCCTGTTAACGTTTTTCCCGACCCGTTTTTCCTGTCCCCAACTACGCCTCTGCCTAACAATTCCGTACCACGCTGCATTCCCGGCTGCCATCGAAAGCAAGTCACCATAGCAAGTCCAACCCGCTTTGTGGCAGACTCTGGTGAACACCTGGTGCTACTAAGACCCCACTTCCTGGTGTTTGCTAATTAAACAAAACCCCTTTCAGTGGGCCAGTGAATCCAGCTACTTTTCCCTGCACTTTATTTTACATTTTTTTCAAGTATGGGTTAAACCTACATTTTTGTACTTGCCCGCCTTTTTTTTATTTAGGCCCCAAACCCGGGAGGAAAAATAGTGGATGGTAGAAAATGTGCCAAGGGAAAGGGTTTGGGATATGGTGGTCAAAAATTTCCCGGGATGTTTTGTGGAGGGGCCTACAGTATGCCCCGACTTTTTTTATCAGCCAAATTGCAGCAGCGAACCCGCAGTTTATTGTCAACCATAGTCCAAGAAGCTCAGTGGATTTAAAAGAGCACTTAAAAAAGTGACAGTAGGGTTTCTGATACGTTTTTCAGTTAGTATACTGGGCCCTGCAACTTTTCAGGGGGTCTTTTTTTTTGGGACGGCCTTTTTTGCAAGGGGGGGGAGGGCCCTCCCCCCCCCAGTCCGGGGCTGGGCTTTTTCCCGGGGCCTCTTGAGGCCTTTAAAAACCTGTAGTTTTCGCCTCAGGTTTGGGGTGTAAACCCCGAGGGGTCCTGTTTCCATTTCCCCCCCACAGTTTTCTGCGTAAAGGGGCTCTGGGACGCTGTCCGTACCTGCACTTGGAAATCAAACCCCCACCATATTTGGTATTTGGGCTTTGGGCGACAGTATGCGGGTTTTTCCCCGATTTTGGGGGGCGGAAACTGCGGCCCTTCCCAACCACTGTCGGGTTTATGCGGTTTTTTAGACGCAACCTTCGCCACTTTCGGATGGGCGTAACATAAATGCCCGTGCAATAGGCGGTTTGTGGGCGTTCTTGGGCAGGACCCCACCACATTCGGGGGGCTCCCAGGCATGCTTTCGGGGAAAATGCAGCGCATTGGGAGCTCTGAAAGGGGAACCTAGTTGAAGCTGTTCTAAATGGGGCCGGAGGAGGCAAAGTGAAGCGAGAACGTAAAATTAGGGGAAAAAAATATATAAGATCGCAAAAAAAAATAAATTCAGCCCCGTGAGGCATGGAGTATGTTTCCCAAAAATCGTTTTTTTATGTGTAAAAATTATCAAAAAAAAAAAAAAGTAAAACCCCTTCTAAAAAAAAACTAAAAAAAATCACTTTAAAAAAATCAAGAATGGTTTCAACATCAGGAAATTTTGGGGTTTTTAAATTGCCGGGAAATACAGTAATTCAAAAATTTGTAAACGTTCTCATTGGTCGGGGCAGAAAAACCCGCCATTTAGAAAACGAGGACGTGAACCATTATAAGCTAAAAGGTGTGTTGACCCAAACAAATTTAAAAGGCGGGACAGTTCAAATACAGTAAAAAATGAGAAAAGAGCTGATTGGTTGAACAGCGGGGGGGTTGGCTTCCCGGCCAATCAGGCAGAGCTACTTTGTCCCCTTGTAGTTATGGAGAGATGGGGGGGTGAAATCTCAGTTTCGTGCGGGATGGAGAATTTGTAAAAAAAATTTTTTATTAGGTGTAAAAAATTTTGTAAAAGAGCTAAAGCCTTTTATAAAATACATAAATAAAATCACAAAAAAGGGGGCGTGGCTGGACGCGCCCAAAATGGGCCCTAAGCCTGGGGTCTGGAGGACGCTACAACATAGGGGGGCAATCCAGAGCCCCTCCCGGGACAGCTGCATCGGAAGAAAAAACCACCCCGCCCCAGAACACTGGGGAGCAGGCCGGGGGACGCGGCCTTGGGTTTTTGGGCTTCTTCGGGCGCGCTCCGGCACATCGTGGACTGCGGCCCCTAAGCCTGGGGTGACGGGCGGCACCTGCGGAGAGCGGCGGTCACCCGCGAGACGACGGGCGCCCCACGGGCCCTTCATCATCTGCTGCGGAGCAGTGGGGTCCGAACCCCGGCCGCAAGCCCCCGGCGGGAGCGCCGACACCAGGGCTGAGCCGAGGGGATCCGACAGGGGGGCCCAAAAGCGGACTCCAGAAGCCGGGGACTGCCACGCGCGGAGCATCCCCCCGGCGGCGAGATCAAGGAAAGGTACCTCTCGGGGCCCCCCCAAGCCCCCCTTTGGCCCAAGTCCTCTGGACCCCATAGATACTCCCCCTCCAGAGATTTATCCCAACAATCTGGGGGATGGATCCGAACCAAGGAACTGCAGCTTCACCTCAGGCCCCTTTAAGCCTGCGCGGGGCACAGATAGGGCACCACCCTTTTCTCCAGCAGTAACCTGCTAATTTTCCCCCTCAGGAGGGGAATCACCGGACACTGCCCTCCTGTATCCCAAGGGGGGGACATCCATTTCTCGGGGCCCCGAAAAAATCCTCATATCACCTGGGGACACCTGGTCTTGAGACCAACGGGTCAGTCATAACATCTTTCGGGGACACTATTGCTCCCCACCAGCCTAGTCCCATTCCTCTAAAAAAAACAAAAAAAGAAACTTGCATTTGGCTAAAAATTTGGGCCCCTGTTTCTCCCCCCCAAAATAAGTCCCTCATTTGTGCCAGAAACAGGACTAGCCAAAGGGGCGGAGGGACCCCAATCCCCATTACAGAGAAGGGCCTGCCCCCTTTGCTATTTGGGGGAGGTGGTTCCGGGGGTCCCCCCATATGTTCTCCCCCGGGTTCCCAGTCTCGCCTCAATGATTTTCCCTACCAGAAGGGTTTTAAAGCCCTCAAGGATTTTTAAATGCTAGATTTTAAAGGAAAAACCTAAAAGGGGCAAAAGGTTTGTTTGGGAAAAAAGGCCCTTAAATTTATGGCGGGGGAGGGTGGATTATTGAAACTCCCAAAGGAGGGACACCCAAATAATATGTCTCCCCCTTTTACAATCAAGGGTTGGCCCCACCCCAAGCCAAACTCCTGGGGGGAAACAAACCCGGCCCAAGGGGGAAGACCTAAAAAAGGGGGAGGAAAAACGAAAAAAACTTGAGGATTGGGGGAGCCCCGGACCCAAAAGGGGAAAAGAAGGATGTTTTTTTCCCAAATTTCTTGATAAATCTTTCAGTCCTTCCAGGGTTTCGACCCGGGCCCAAAGGCAAAGGGACAGAGCCCATGGGGCCCTTAAAACCCAAAAAGGGCGCCCTTCGCTTCCCCCGAA
Organism: Phyllomedusa bahiana; assembly: GCA_025379985.1. Classification (NCBI taxonomy): domain Eukaryota; kingdom Metazoa; phylum Chordata; class Amphibia; order Anura; family Hylidae; genus Phyllomedusa; species Phyllomedusa bahiana. The sequence goes on along the minus strand of JAODAL010005323.1, from coordinate 117,688 downwards.
AAATATAATAGGTTTCGTGCAGGGAGTTCCAGATCAAAGAGAAAATTTTCTGCTGCAGCTAAAACCCGGGGGACCCCTTTCAATCCCTGGGGACTGCAAATCCAATTTTCCCCGGATTTTTCCCCTTGGATAACTCCCCCAGAAACGTCGCCCCACCTAAACCCCTGCTAAAATTTTTCTAAAAAAACACTCCATACCCTACCGGGGGGGCTTCCCCTTTGTTTTAATTTGCCAGCAAAAAAAGGGGCCCCGTCTGCAACGTTACGCACTTTTAAAAGCCCTTTTCCAATTTTTTTTTGCTCCACCCCTGGAGTTTCTCCCCACCAAGCTCTGGGACTGGGAGCTGGGGGATCTTCCCCTCCCCTTTTACCCAGAAGGGAAAAAGACACGCCCAAAGGGAAGAGATCTCCCTTGGGCCGAAACCCGGGAGTTTGGGGGAAATTTTTTAATGCCTCTTCTTTGCTACTTAAATTTTAGATTTTGGAAAAGGGAATTTTTTTAAATTTTTACCGAAAATCTTGTTAAACCCCCCCTTCTATGGGTCCTTTAATTTTTGCCCTTTTGGGAAGTTTTGGGGTTTTTTGTGATTTTCACCCCGGGGGTGAGGGGGGTAGGGCTGAAGGTGAGGGGTTATAGAAACCTCGCATGCTCAGGAAGGGACTTTCATAAAACATTGCAATAATGTTTTATGTATTGCAAGTGTTAAAACTTAGAAACCCTGTTTCCCCCTCCTTGGGGGGTTTTCTAGCCGATGGGTGGGTTTGGAACGAAGAAATTTTTTGTCCCAGTTGTCAAAAAAATAATTTAAATTTTTATACTTTTAAGAGGTTTGCCCCCCTCACATGTTTTGGGATTGGTTCTATGGGTTTTGGAAAAATATTTACCTACCCTTTTTAAAACCGGGTTCCATGGATACTTTAATACCAAAAATTTCCTCCCTTTTTTAAATCTGTTTTTAGGGGAACCCCCAACCCCAAATTGAGATTTGGGGCCAATATTTTGAATCTTTGGGTTTTCCGCCCCCCTGATTTTGATTTTCCCCCCAAAAGGGAATAGTCTACTTTCCTTTTTAGACGGAAGGAGCTAGGGACGTGACAAAAATTTTTTGGTTTTTAAAGATTTGGTCCCTTTCCCTCAAGGCATGGGAAGTTTTTGATGTGCAAGTGCAATTTTATTTGTTTTGGGGGTTGTTTTTTTTTTTGCTGTGTCTTCCCCTTTCCCCTTTCCCCTTTCTGTCACCCCAAATCCATTTTTATGGCGAAAAACGAGATCTTTGTGGGAAATAGTTTTTGTTATTTTTCCCAAAAGGATCAAAAAGGGTTAAATTAAATTTTTAAATGTTAAGGGTTTAAAACTCCAAACAAAAAAAGAAAACTCTTGTATCCCGCCCTTAAGGCTACTAAAACCTTTACTTGGCATTTACCCAAAGGGGAAAACACATTTTAATAAAAAAAGGAAACTTTAACTTCCCTTTAAAAAGGGGGTACCCCAATTAAACTATTTGGCCTCCCAAGATAAAAAAAAGGCAGGATGGCAATATTTCTTTTAATACGTGCCCTAAAAATTTATATCAAATTTTTTTCGGGAGGGCCCCGGGGGCCGTTTTTTGTATCTTGGGGGGGCACACTGGGGGGCTCCCCTTTTTTTATTGTTTTAAAGTCTAAAAGCCCCCCAAAATTTGGGCCCAAATTTCCCTTTTCCCAAAGAGGTGTTAAATAAAACCCAACCCACTTTCCCCCTTCACTGTTGTAGTAGGGGGGGGTTTAATTTAATTTTTTCAGAACATTACGATAAATTTGGATGAGGGGCCCCCCCCCCCCCCTTGCTACGAAACCCTCCAATCAGTCCCAAGGGGGTTTTAGACAAACTTATTAGTAGATTTTGACTGTTTGGGTCCTGGAGGGTGCGCATCCCTCAGAAAGGCGTATACTTTTCTTCTCTAATCCCCTCAGGGCTCACTCCCGAACTTTTATTATTTCTTTGGGGAAAAATTCTGGGGTCTTTAAAAAATTAAACTGCAGAAATAGGAAATTTTAAAATTTTGGGCAGATCATGCGCCCCGGGCAGTCTGTCCCTTAAAACCTCCGATTCAGGGACCCCGGGGTGTAATTGGGGGACTTAATGAAACCCGGTTTTAAAAATCCCCGCATAAAAAATTGGGAACTGGAAAAAATTTGTAGAATAATTTTGGGGGTTAACAAAGGGGGGTTTGTTCTCATCTCCCACTATTCTTTTGGGAAAACCCATAAGGCCTGTTTTTCCGGGGGGCCCGGCCTTTGCACTTTGGGAAAACCATTAAAGAGGGGCGGCAAGGGGAAATGGAGGGAGTATTCCCGCCGGGGCTTAAACGAAAGGGGAAGATAGACTAGTGTTGAATCCTAGTAAAAATGTTCTGAGGGAAATAGTTTTCTCTAAGAGCTAGCTTTAGGAGTCTGGGCCCTTTCCTAAGTTGGAAAAAAAGTTAGTATTCACAAAACACAAATATTTTGAAAAAGCCAAATAAAGCAAATACACTCCTGGGTAAAATGTTATGGATGAAACGGGGCGCCTTAACCCCCATGTCCCGAGGAAAAAACAAGGGGAAGCCAATTTATGATCCCCCCAAACTAGTGTGGACATGTTTCCACCCCCCTTTTTTGGGGGAAAATTTTACAAACATTCTGGGGCCCTTAAACCCCCGGATAGTGGGGGAGCGGATAGAGTAAATTTACAAAAATTTCCCGGGTAAAATGCCAGCTTCCAAGGCTCTCGGGAAAAAGCTTTTAAATCCTTAAAATGCTTTTTATCAAAAACGGGGGGAAATTTTTGGGTACCAAATTTAAACACCTCCCCTTAGGGAAATCCCAGGCCAATGGGATTACTTTTCTTAATTATAGATTTTCCCGCCCAAATACTCCCGAATATTATGCCTTGGGACCATTTCCCTTTTTGCAGGGGGCTTCCATACCGGAAAAAATTGTTTTCTTTTTATATTTTCACAAATACCCCAAAAAGGGTGGGGTCCCCTGGATGCGGGACCCACAGAAACCCTTAGATTATTAATGCAACATGAAAATTTTCACTAAGATCCTGGGAAAAAACCCCCTCCCTTTATTGCCCCCGGGCTTGTTAATAAGATCAGGGCGGGTTTTTTTCCTTGGGCCGACAAGGGGGGGGTTTAAAACCCAAAAGGGCCAAATTTTTCTCATTTGACAAATTTTAAACAAAAGGTAGGGAAACCAAGCTCCTTTAAGCCTTTATGCCGAAAAACATTTAAAGTTTTAACCTTTTTTTTGGGGTTTTTGGGATCGGGGGCCCCTTTTGTTCTGCACTCCAGGGGATCACCCCAGCCAACGCTACATTTGGGGCCCCATGCTATGTCCCCAAAAAAATTTAAAACGAAAAGGGGAAACCGGGAGGGGTGCCTCTATCCCCCTCCTATTTTGGCCCCTTTTTAAACGGGGCCCTTAGCAGCAAACAATTAGTTTTTCTTAGACATTGCGGGGGTGGTGGTCAGGAAAAAAAAAGGTTTAAAATCTATTGTATGCCAAAAGAATTTTTAAAAAAATTTAAAACCCCCCCCTTTCAAAACTGGGCTAACATTACCTAATTTGCCCTCTTTTTGGGGAAAAAAATTTTGGCCCCTTTTCAGGTAAAAACAAATACATCCAAAAAAGAGGCTTTTTCCAATAGGCATAACCCGGATGCAAAAGGGCGCCCACCTTTAAGGCCAAAAATACAATTCCGGGTGGAAAACGGATACCCGGGGGTATCGGAATTTTTTTTTGACCCCAGGAACTCTTCACTTTTTAAACCCTAAATTTCCAAAAATTGCTCTGGAAATTAAACCCCCTCCTTGGGGCCGCTGGGGAAAAGGGTTTTTCACTGTTTTTTTGGTGGATTTTCCCGCCAAAAAAGATGCGGTTTTACCAAAAATGATGTACCCGTTTTAGACTTTTTCCCCCATTCCGGGGCCCCTGGCGACCCCTTTTTCCCTTTTCAACGAGCTTTATTCATTTTATTTTGGGGCGCCGGCGGCCCTAGGGTACTAGGGACGTCTTGTTTTGCGGGGAAAAAAAAGGAAAGGGGAAACTTTTCAAATTTCCCCGGGGCAGCACAGCTGAGGGGTTTTACCTTTCCCGGTCGATGCTATAAGCATATTCCAGATGGGTGGGGAAAACGAAAAGCTGTTGGGTGGCCCCGCCCACCCCTAACTCTTTTTATGGGCCACTTAAAAAAAAGTAATATTGAGCGTCCTTTACTAAAATTTCCCTTGGGCTCTGACCAGAACTGTTGGCAGGGAAAAGTTTTAAAAGGTTTGGGATTATGCTCGGGAAACATCCCCCCTGACTCCCTTTTCCCATTTAAACCTTTTCTCCAAAAAGATGGGAAAGGGGTGCTTTGATGGGGCCCTGGTTTCCTAATCACCCCCTTTCAAATTTTGCAGAATTTTGTAAACCCCGCATTTTGGAAAATAAGACCCTTTAAAAGGAATTTCAAACAAAGTTTGGAAATTTTCCTGCCGCGACCCTTTTTTTATTTTTACAGATTAAGCATTTTAAAAGGGATTTAGTACTGGGTTCTGATAAAGACCCAAAAACCCTTTGGGTTTTAGCGACCGTCCCCATCAGGGACATTAAAAAAAAGGGGTTAAAATCGGGGATTTATCAATTTTTGATATCGCCAGTTCAGGATGCTTTGATGAGGGCACTCATATATGTTGAAAATGGGGGGAGTTCCTGGGTTCCCCCCATTGTTTGGGTAGAAGAGTGGCCAGGGTTTGGGCAAGGCGGCCCGATCTTCAATTTCTAACTGACTAAAAAAACCAGTTTTTAAATTATTGTTGTATTTTTACCCCCAAAAACCCGGGTCTACTTCAAAAAATTAAAACCCAAAATTCCAACGTTTTTTGTTGGAGGTGTGGGGAAACCCGGAGGGACATCCCCCAAATTTTTGGACATTTAAAAATTTTGTTGGGCCCCCTTCTTGGGGGCCTGATCTCTGAAAATTATTCCAAAATTTTTGGGGCCCTCTTTCCCTCGGGGCCCTTACCCTTCCCCAATTCCCATTTCCCCTCTTTTGGGACGTAATTCATCTAGATTCCCTTTTTAATACAATTTAAAGGCAGCTTTAAATTTCTTGATTGCCCAATTGGGGGAAACGGGCCCCTGCCCCCATCTAGAGGGCCCCTTGTTTCCCCGAAAAATTTGGGGGGAAATTGGGGCATGGAAAAATCTCCCGGCTTTTTTGTAATGATGATTGGAAACCTTTACGCAAATTTGGGGGACCCCTTTGGGGTATTTTAAAAATTTCACAAGGCCTTTTTATTGGAATTGAATAGGCGATCTAAAAAAACAAAAGATCTCGGGGCGATTATAGACGGTTTTTTCCCTTTTGTTTCTTGTCGTTCCCCGTCCCCCCAGTTTGTTTATAATTTTTAAAAATATTTGTGAATCAAGTCGGTTTCAGGTGATCTTTATATTTTTTTTGCCCTATGTACTGTAAAAATTTAAAAAAAATTGGACCCCGTTGGATATTGTGCTTTACTCAAAATCACATGGGGACGTTGTTTATGTCTTTCTTTTTTTTAAAAAATTCAATAAAAAACACAGTTAAAAAAAAAAAAAATCACTAACAACAGCGGTTTTTCATCGTCACCGGCCCCAACATCAAAAATTTTCGATATAGAAAATTGCAGGGAAAAACAGTAATTCCCAAAATTTTGGGGAAACTATTCCTTTATTGGTCGGGGCAAAAACCCCAATCAGAATAGGAGCGACCCGTGAACCTTTAAACCTAAGGAGTAGGGGTTGGGCTAGTGAAAGACGATTTAAAGTCGAAATCGTCATTGGGTTCGATAGTGATATCGTCAATTTTCCAAAAACTATTTTTTCCCTTTGTTTGATAAAAGGAAATTTTCCCCCGATGACCATTAAAATTTAAGGGGGGGAAAACCCCAAACCCTTTATTCTTACACCAAAAAGGGCTGGGAGAAGCTGGGAAATTTAAAATCCACAACAGTCAAATGGATGTTTGCTAAATCTTAGGGGAACCCCACCCAAATTTTTTAAAAAGCTACAAAAAAAAATAAAAGAAACCCTTTTTCCCATCCCCTGTCTTGTTTCCACCCGCATGGGCCCTTAAAAACCCGCATGACCCACAAATTAAAAAATTTCCCGAAGGAGTATTATTTTTAACCATCATTTCACTGAAGTGGACATTGTAATCCCTGTCCTGGGAACCAGCATGACCCTTAATTCCCAAAATTTCCCCCAAATTAAAAAAAGTGTGGAAAAAAGGGGTCTTTGAACCACCATTTTAGTTGAAAAAGGGCATTGACCTTAACTGTCCTGTACCGCAGTTTTACCAATTTTAAAACCCGTATGACCCCCAAATTTTTTAAAAGGGGCCCCCGGAAAAAAAGGGGTCTTTCAAAACCCCCAAATTTTAGTTGAACTGGGCATTGACCATATCTGTCCTGGGCCACAGCATGAGCCCCAAACCTGCATTACCCCCAGATTAAAAAGTGCCGGAAAAAGGAGTCTTTCAACCACCATTTTAGTTGAACTGGGCATTGACCATATCTGTCCTGGGCCACAGCATGAGCCCCAAACCTGCATGACCCACAGATTTAAAAAGTGCCTGAAAAAGGAGTCTTTCAATGACCATTTTAGTTGAACTGGACATTGACTATGAAGTGGAATTTAAAATCATAACTGTTATATGAATTGATAATCAAGGCATCCATTTTAATTTACTGTCAGCCATATTGTTGCTAGCTAGGATCTGTTATAAATCTAAATCACTGTTCTGCCAGTTTGTAATTGCTGACTCCTCAATGTACAAAAAAATCATGTTATTCAGTTTAGAACATCACACCATTTGTTTTAGAAGGCATACTATTTGCTTAACCATAGATAAAAAGTCAGAGTGACCCATTGTAACTAAGGGAAATGTCATCTTCAAATTAATCATTAGGACGTATCATGAGGAGTCAGTATACTATAATATACGGTATTGTAATGAACCTAATTAATAGTAACGCAAGTCACACCTTATGGATACCGATTGGTGGCCCATAATGCTGCTGTATCATTGATTGGATTTTTGATGTAACCGCCTGTATTAATGGACACGCCTAAAGCCTTTAAAAGACACTGTAATTCAATAAAAATTTATTCTGATCAAACCTTGATTTGAATCACAACGCATTGTTATTATCTGATTGTGGAAGACTGAGGAGGCCTCATCAGACTATACCTGTTCTGTATGACCATTAAACCTGTCTGACCCCCAGATTTAAAAAGTGCCGGAAAAAGGAGTCTTTGAACCACCATTTTAGTTGAACTGGACATTGACTATATCTGTCCTGGACCACAGCATGAGCCCCAAACCTGCATGACCCACAGATTTAAAAAGTGCCTGAAAAAGGAGTCTTTCAACCACCATTTTAGTTGAACTGGACATTGACTATACCTGTCCTGGGCCACAGCATGACCCATAAACTTGCATGACCCACAGATTAAATAGTGCCGGAAAAAGGAGTCTTTCAACCACTATTTTAGTTGAACTGGACATTGACGAATCTGTCCCGGGCCACGCATGAGCCCCAAACCTGCATGAACCCACAGATTTAAAAAGTGCCTGAAAAAGGAGTCTTTCAACCACCATTTTAGTTGAACTGGACATTGACTATACCTGTCCTGTACCACAGTATGACCATTAAACCTGTCTGACCCCCAGGTTTAAAAAGTGCCGGAAAAGGAGTCTATTAACCACCATTTTAGTTGAACTGGACATTTGACTATACCTGTCTGGGTAATTTTACATCTGTTCAAGTCTTCCTGTACCTCCCTTGTACAATTCAGAGGAATATTTGTATCAGCTATTTTGTGAAATGCCAGTTTTTTTAGTAGTTTAATTCTAGAAAACACATTTTTTAAAATAGGATGGAATCCCCCCAAAATCTTTGTTTCCCCTTTTTTTAAAATGTATTAAATGGGTTGTCTCACTACAGGGATTGCTAAGCTATGTTAAAGATTTTGCAAAAAACAAGTCATTTTGCAATATGTGTCCATTAACGTGTCCTCCCTTTATTCCTGTTTCTGAAGCACCTTTCACCCTTGAGTAACTCTTGACAATTGTGAAGAAACAAATGTCTGTAAGAAACCACTTTTTTACAATAGGACCTGAAAGTATAGCTGCAATTCACAGCAACATGCCCCCAAAAATTCAAAGCATGCCCCTTGAGCCACTTTTGAAAATTGTGAAGAACAAATTTCTGTTAGAAACGAAAATTTTTATAATAGGACCTGTAGTATTGTTTGCATTTTCAAGCAGCATGACCCCAAAAAATTATAAAAATAAACTTCTCACCCAAACTGTTAAAAATTTTGTGAGGGAGAAATGCCACTTAAAAGCCACATTTCTTTTTCCAAAGGACCATGATTATAGTTTTTATCTCACAGCACCATGACCTCCAAAAAATTATTAAAATGACTTCTCAGCCACTGTTAAAAATTGTGAGGGAGAATGCCACTTAGAAGCCACATTTCTTTTCCCAAAGGACCATGATTATAGCTGTATCTCACAGCACCATGCCCCAAAAAATTATTACAATGACTCTCAGCCACTGTTAAAAATTGAGGGAGAAATGCCATTTTGAAGCCACATTTCTGTTCATAAGGACCATTATTTTTGTTGTATCTCACAGCACCATGACCCAAAAAATTATAAAAATGGACTTCTCACCCACTTTTTAAAAATTGTGAGGGAGAAATGCCACTTAGAAGGGGCTTTCTGTTCCAAAGGACCATGATATAGCTGTATCTCACAGCACCTTTACCCAAAAAATTATTACAATGACTTCTCAGCCACTGTTAAAAATTGTGAGGGAGAAATGCCACTTAGAAGCCACGTTTCTGTTCATAAGGACCATGATTATAGTTGTATCTCACAGCACCATGACCCCAAAAAATTATAAAAATAAACTTCTCAGCCACTGTTAAAAATTGTGTGGGAGAAATGCCACTTAGAACCCACATTATGTTCCAAAGGACCATGATTTTAGCTGTATCTCACAGCAACATGACCTAAAACCATTGACAATGCGAATAATTCTAAAGATGAAGTGTGTAAAATGGAATACGGTTTTGTCATGAAACCTTGTGTCTTTTACAGTCTCCTCACAGAAAAAACCAAAGCAAAATGAACTTTGGGAACTGAGAATAAAAATTGCAGTAAGAAATTAACATTTTAAAAAAAAAGTTTTCAAGAGAACCATTTCTGTTTAAAGAGGAATGTGAAGTAGACCAGCAACTAATTGGTGACCTCGGCAATTGGGCCACAACATCATCAGAGATCTGCCTGATTCATCTTGATGAAAGTCAAACGATCCACTTTTACTGTGAAAAGCCGGATTTGTTTGTCTGTAATGAAATCCTTCCAGTGTGCTGAAGGTCCGCTCAGATATGATGCTGGCTGCTGGGCAGGACAACACCTCTATTGCATGGCGAGCGAGCTCGGAACACATCCAAAAACATCGGTGTTGAGATGCAGATAGTCGTGCACCAAGATCTTAAGTTGGTCTCTATGTGTTGTTTGTGTGCCCTGCATTACATGCGTTGGTGAGGTGGTAAATAAAGATAGCCAGAGGTCACCCATTAGGCTTCTGCCACATTGCCTGCTGCCGCTACGGCTACTTGGCACTCTACTGCTGTCACGTCGCTGGCGTTGTTCCACCATGACATTTGAAGAACATGAAGCAGACGAAACAGATGTCTCCAGTTGATCAATCAGCAAGGTCTCCATTTCCTGCATTTTACTCTCTATTTGGGTGGGTGGAAGGAAAGTGCTGAGTTTTGTTTTGTACCGGGGATCCAGGAGGGTGGCCACCCAGTAACTGTTGTTCATTTTGATGGTCTTAATTTCGAGATCTGTTGGAGGAAATGGAGCATCCAAGCACTCATGTGAGAGATGGAGCCTTGATTTCCCAAGCCTCTGGGTCGAGGGGCACTAGCAAACTGATCTTCCTCATCTTCCTCCTCCGCCGCAAATTCGCGCCAACCTCTTTCCAAGGCAGGGACGTCGGTAATTTCGGTGTTCAGGAATACCTCCTCCACTTCCTCTGGCACAGCTTCAACACAGCCCTGACTTGCCTCAGATGATGCACCCTGAGAGCTGAGGCGCCGCCTTGCACTAGCCCTGGACCCTGAACCACTGCCTAACGAAGACGGATAAAATTGTGAAACTGTCGGGCCTTGTGGATTCGACGGAGAGAAAGGCTCCGTGTCTGCATCTGTGTCCGTCTCCTCCTCTGTCGCTGGTGGGACCTGATGTTTCAGAGTGTCCAACGATCGTTCCAGAACTAAGATCACCACAATGGTCATGCTGACAAGGCCATTGTCCGCACTGACCATTTTGGTGGTTTCTTCAAAAATGGCAAGGATGGTGCAAAGCTCTTTCACCTGCCTCCAATCTCGGTGGCTCAACACCCCGAGGTCCGCAATGCTGCTTGTCAGGCCATGTGTCACTTCGTACTGCGTAATGGCATTGCGCTGCTGCCACAATTGCTGGAGCATGTGGAGGGTGGAATTCCAGCGTGTTGCCACGTCAATAATGAGACGGTTGACGGAGAGGCTGAGCTGACGCTGCAACGCAGCCAGGCGGGACGAAGCAGGGTGCGAACGGTGGAAGTGCGAACTCAGACCTCGAGCCTTCCTCAGCAGGTGGTCCAGACCCGGGTAGCGCTTTAGAAATTTCTGGATGACAAGGTTCATGGCATGTGCCAGGCAAGGGATGTGTTCCAGCCTACCGATCTTAAGGGCGGCCAGCAGATTTCGACCGTTATCGCACACCACCTTGCCTGGCACAAGATTCTTGTCACCCAGCCAGCGCTCGTTCTCGTTGCGGAGAGCCGTCCACAGCTCCTGACCTGTGTGTGTACGGTCTCCAAGACAGATTAATTTCAACACAGCCTGGTTTCTCTGGGCGCGTGATGCCACCAGAGGACCTTGGGGAAAAGAACCCTGCACTATCCCTGCTGTTTTGAAGAGCGTGCGCCGAGCCTGAGAGCCACCGTCACCCCCCCAGAACATCCCACCCAGTAGCTTTACAAGATTTAGCTTGCCTTGGCCGTGCTTACTAGTCCATGTTGTCCCGGGGGTCAAGGACTTTGCCGGACACAGATACAGACAACGCCTTTGAAATTTTTTAGATGACACATGGCTAGCCAGGCAGGGAGGCTTTCTGGCAAAGAAATTTCCTGCTCGGATTTGGTATGGGGCGCAGGCAAGGCATGACGTGGCGGAACCCATCTGTGTCCACCAGATGGAAAGGCAAAAATTCCAAGGCCAAAAGCCTGGCAATGCCGACATTCAGGCTTTTGGCTTTGGGATGGGTTGGGTTAAAGTGTTTCTTCTGCTCCCAAACCTGGAAGACACAAGGCTGTCTGCTAGACTGGCCGCTGTACGGCGTGCAGGTCGTCAAACTGGCGGAAGGAGAATGGGTAGGATGGGTCTCTGGTGGTGCTGGTGGTACTCGGGCGACGGTGTAAGCTGAAGCGGAACAGATTGGCGACGCTGTTTGTTACTGAGATTCACAGGGCCCTGACCCAGCGATGACAGGCCTGACGGTCTTGCATCCGACAATCCGCTGGCATGCGTGTTGTCACCAGCACTGGAAGGAGCACCTTCTCTCGTATCTCTACCACCATGTCCTACACCCCTCTTTGCTCGCTTACCACCTGCATTTCGCTCCATGTTCAGAAAGTAAAAAATTTAAGAACTTATGGAAGAGTTTTTGACAGTCTCTTATTAAAAGACGGCAAATCACAGCTATTCTTAAATCCCTCTAATTTCCTACAGCCAACTAGGATTAGAAACTGAAATGTTTTCTAGCGAATCCCTGTAAAATGCGGCCCTTGGGGAAGAATCGTAAGACAAAACAACATTGTTCCCCTTTCGCCCCCGGGGATTTACAACTCCCAGTAAAAAATAGGATTGATAGGTTTTCAACAAACTATCATACAAGGGGTCTATCTGCGCCGGGACGGGAAAATTCAACAATTTGGGCAAAAAAAAATATTTCAAAATTTACACGGATGAAAAATTTTGCGTTTTTTTCCAACCCAATACAAAGGAGAATTTTTTGCTAAAAAATTTTTTCTATCAGAATTTGGGTCGTACAACGGGGCCTATTTCAAAAAAGCTGGGCCCCGCACCACGTCAAAAACCGCTTTTTAAAAAATTTAAACATTTTAATACATTATACGGGATAACAAACGGTGGTTTTTGCACCAATGAAATCCCACCAACAGTAACTACAAAATTTTGTTTTCAAATTTAAGTAAAAAGGGTGGCTCAAATGAACAAAACTGGGCCGCAACCAAAGTAAAAAACACACCTATTTAAATGTATAGGATAATTAAAAGGGGGGTTTTTGAAACCTAGGAAAATTTACACCTGAAAATTTTACTAGAAAATTTTCTGTATGGAAATAAAAATAAAAGGGTTTGGGCCCTTTCAAAAAAACTGGGCTCGCCAAAGTGAAAAAAACTTAATTAAATTGTGTGGGAATAAAAAAATGGTTTTTTGCACCTAAACTACCCCTGCGGTGACTAAAAAGTTGTACCCCTATTGTAAATTTAAAAAAGGGGGCCCTTTTGAAAAAAACTAAAGCTGCCCAAATTTGAAAAAAAACGTAATTAAAATTGTGAACTGAAAATAATAGGGGGTTTTTTTGCACCTAGGGAAATACAAAAAACCAATTACTAGCAAATTTTGTATGGTAATACCCGTCCCAAGAGGGATCTTTTAAAAAAAAAATTGGCCTGCCCAAAGTAAACCCAAAACCCAAAAATTAAAATTTGGGTGAGGGGAAATAAAAGGGTGGTTTTTGCCCTTTTTTTTAAATTTTAAAACACCTGCGGTGACTAAAAAAATTTCCTGTTTTCCTATTGAAAGGGTTAAAAAGGGGGTCTTTTGAAAAAAACCGGGCGGGCGCCAAAGTAAAAAAAAAACCAAATTTAAATTGTTACAGATAAAAAAAGGGGTTTGATTTTTGGGGGGGGAAAACCCGAATTTTTTTACACCTGCAGTTATTTAAAAAAGACGGAAACCAAAAAAAAAGACAGGCGCAAAAGGTTTTTATTTTCCCCCAAAAACGGGCCCAAAAACTGTTTAAAAAAAGCCATTTTCAAGGGCAGGGTCAAAGCAGCCCCTGGACTACACTATTTTCCACTCTCCTTTAAAAAAGCCTCCCACCCTTTGTGTTCACCTCCACCCCCCCCAACCCCCCCCCAGGGCTGTTAACACCCTTTAGATGCTTCTTTAAAATTTCTCACCCTAACTAAAAAAGAAAAAAAATTCTCTAATTTTCCTATGTTCTAATGTTCAAAAGTAAAAAAAAAAGGTTGTCTGTGTGAATAAGAAAACTTGTCGCTGAGCTGTATTGAAGAGCCCTAGCAAAATTTCCCTCCTTTATGAGATACAGACCCCAACTGTGTTTAAAACGGGAAAGGGCTTTTCTATGAAAAATTTGGTTTTTTTCCAGCCAATTTCACAACCAACACAACAGTTCTTGACGTCGCACCCCCCCGGCTCACCCGGCTCTATTCTTTTAAAGCTGTTTTTTGCGGGCCCCGCCAAAATGCCCGGAAGTCCCGAAAATGGCGCGTATTAATAGATTTTTGGCGCAGATTTTCAACAAAAATTTATCGCGTGTTTTAAAAATTTTCCGATAAACCAAAAAAAACCGTGCTGATTTAAACCCTTTTGTGATTAAAAATCACCCCAAAAACTAGTTTTGGCCCAAACCCCCAAATGGCGGCGGCAGTTAAAAAATACAGTAAAAAAGGCAGAAAAAAAGCTGTTTGGTTTGACCAGGCGGCTTTATGAATCCCCCAAATTTCATATTTTAGTGCGTCTATTTTGAGGGGAGCAAAAAGGGGGCACAACAAAAGGGCGCCCTAAAAGTTATTATTGTCTAGGGGAAAAAAAATTTCTAGTACTGTGATTGGTTGGGGGAAGAGGGGCCCCGTCCATCTTAGCCAATCAGCGGGTAAACAACCCTTTAAACATAGAGTTCTAGGGGGAAAAAAAATGCAGAGCGAGTTCTGAAAAAAAAATTTATAACGCCGTTCCAGGGGGGGTTTTCAGGAAGGATTTTCTTTTCCAACTAATTTCTCACTTCTAGGGGGGGAAAGTCGTGCTGGGGACTGGATCGGGGTGAGCACTGGATGTCATATATCTAGTTTTTTTTCCAAAAAAGCATTGATGGGTCCCCAAAATAAAATTGGGTAAATAAAAGGGAGAAGTTTTGGACGGGGGGAAAATGGGTGCAAGTGGGAAAGGAAAAATGGCTCATGATAGAAAAAAAGGGGGTTTAGTAATTAACGGTACATACTCAGAACCCGGATCGCTGTTTCTAGTGGGGTACCAAAAAGGTCAGTAATTTGGGGCCCCATCCTCCCCCAACATTTTCATTAATGATCTTACAAAAGGGGAAAACACAAATAGAATATCGATCTTTTTCAGATGATACTAACCTGTAAAGAATCAACACAATAGAGGGGTAATATGGTTTTTACAAAGGGGATCTGGATAAGTTGGAAGCCGGGCAGGGGAAAAGGGTATGAGGTTTTTAAAACTGATAAATTTTTAAAGGGATTTCACATGGGGAAGGGGAAATCCATTTTCAAAGATTAATGTTAAATGGAAAAAAAAACTGGGGGAAAATGACATGGAAAGGACTTGGGGAAAAGGCCCCAGGGGACCAGGGGAAACTTAATTTTATCAACCCGTGTCAGGCAGCCCGCACCCAAAAACAAATAGGGGTCATGGGGTGCATTAAAAGGGGCATAGATGCACATGGGTGAGAAAAATTTTTTCTCCCAATTTTTACAAGTCACTGGTTAGACCACACAGGAAATTGTGTACATTTTGGGGACCAGTGCCCCAGGAAAGGGGCATTTTTTAAGCTTGAACCCCCCTTTTTTTTTAGGCGGGAAAAAAAAAATAATAAAAGGACTGGGTGGGCTACAGTAAAAACAGAAAGATTGGCAAATTAGGGTTATTTTTATTTAAGAAAAGAAGGCTTCCCGGGGGGGGCCCTAATAAAATTTTGTTTAAATTAAAATCCAAAAAGGCAATTAAGATCTCTCCCAAAATTTAAATTTATACACAGGGCTGTATCTAGAACAAGGGGGCATCCTTTATGTCTTTTAGGAACGAAAATTTTTTACATAAACTTTGAAAGGGGTTCTTTGACTGTTTAAAGGAGGTTTAGACTATGGAATTCTCTGCCCCAAAAGGGGCTTTTTTCATTGGGGAATTCAAAAACTGAGTTCAAAAAAGGGTTTTGGGGTGCATTTTGGAGGTAATAATTACAAGTTAAAAGTGATTTGGTTTTAGGAGAGGGGCATTGAAAAGGGAAATTTTTTTGATTGCCCGGGTTGGGGTCAGAAGGGAATTTTTTTCCCAAAATTTAGGCAATTTGGGTTTTTACCCCATTTTTTGGGTTTTTTCCCTTTCCCCTGGGTCAAACACCCCTTGTCAAAGGCTGAAATGATGGGACACTTGTCTTTTTTTTTGCCCTTTCCAAAAATAAAGAAACTATGAAAAATAAGTTTGTGATTGGGTAAGTTAAAAGAGGCGCTTTTTTTTTGGGCCCCAAAGGGATTTTTTAATGGCAATTTTCAAAAACTTTTTCATGCCAGAAACAAATGATAAGACTCACGAAGTTGTAGCGATTTTTTAATTTTAAAATAAACCTAATAAGGGGGTTTTAAAGGGAAAAAAAACAAATTAAAAAAATGGGAAATTTAATGAGTTCATTTTTTTTTGTTTATTTTCGTTAGCCAATGAACAATAATATTTGGGGGTAACGAAAAAAAAAGATGTAAAGTTTTTTTGAAGGTTTCAGCTCTTTTTCCAGATCATTTTTAAAAACCCAATAAAAAAAAAAGGGGGGTTTTTTTAAAACTCTCCATGCCTCCCCGGGGCTGAAAAAGCCCGAGATTTCCCTTGCCCCAACTCTCCTTGAATACAATGGGAAAAAAAGTAGCTCCGCTCGGTTGGCCCCAAGGGAATCCCCAAACCCCCGCCCCAAATAAACCCAAACCCGCTTTTCCCGCCTTTTTTTTCCTTTTATTTTGAACTGTTCCCCCCTTTTCAAAATTTAAAGGTCCCGTCACTACCATTGCTTTATAATGGGTTTACTGTCGCTCCTTTTGATTGGGTGGTTTTTTGCCGACCAATGAGAAATGCTTTACAGAATTGAAATTTCTGTAAAATTTCCCCGGGAAATTTTTTAATATCCAAAAATTTCCGGGTGTAGCACCCTTTTTGATTTTTGTTAGTGAATTTAATTTATGTATTTTTTTTACAAGGTTTTAGCTCTTTTTTTAGATAATGGGTTTTTCACGTAATAAAAAATTTCTTTTTTTTTTTTATTCATACCCATTTCCTTAGGGAGCTGAAAAAATTGATTTTTTTTCTTGAGCGTTCTTTTCTATTTTCCCTTTAATTTTAAATGATCCACTTTTTCACTAAATTTATTCTCTTTTGACAGCTTTGATTTCTTCTTTTTTCCTTTTATTCATTTTATTTATTTCATCCATTTTTACAACTCTTTTTTTATTCCCCTAAAATTTTAATGATTTTTCGGTTTTCCAGCCGTCTGGGGGAACGGAATACCAAAAAGTTAGGCGCAGTCCCTTTTCGGGGCCTAAGTCCCGGGGGACCTTGCGCTTCACACACTGGCCCAGGCGCAGGGAACTTTTTTAAACCCCATGTATAGGCACCTCCCGGGGGGCGAATCTTAGGCGCAAACCCGCACTGCCCTTAATTCCCGCCAAATTTCGCCTCACACACTGGCGAGGCGCGGGGGACTTTTTAAAAAACTTTTTTATAGCGCACCTCGGGGGGGTTCGGCCCAAAATGGAAAGGGCTTTTTTTTTTTTTTTTTTTTTTTTTCTTTCCCCGCTCCGCCCGCCGGGGTTTCATACATGTCCCCCCTTTTTGGGCTACGTGGTGAAGTTAAGCCAATGTTTTTTTCTGTATGGACATTAGCAGACACTGTTTATATCCCTGCGGGAAATTTTTTTTTTTTTTATTCCCAGTAAAATACAACATAAAATATTTTCAGAATCTCACAAAAGTGAGGGACAAATTTCCCCAAAATTTTGTAAAAAATTGTTTATATCTTTTTTTTTTTTGGGGCGCACGAAGATATAACTTTGATACAAAAAAATGTAGTCAGTTTACAGCCCTTTTAAAAAAAGTAAATTTTGGGATGCCCTCATAAAAACTCAAAACACGCCCATCCTTTCTAAACATTTCCCGGGAAAAAAAGTGAGTTTTTAACCCTTTAAAAAAAAAGGAAAAAATTTGGGTCAATTTTTATTTTCCCCCCACGGTTTTCAAGTACTTTGTTTGTGTAACAAGGTCCCCAGGATGAATAAGGGGGTGGGTTTCAAATTTAAATTTTTGTGTTAATGCTCTCATGCCCCCCCTCTAAAAGGGGAATTTTAACATGGCATTCATGGGAAAAACTGTTTAGGATCTGAAAAAAAAAAAAATTTTTTGCTTACATAAAAGGGGGAATTCCTTAAAACTATAAAATGTTTCCAAAACCCCCGAAATAAAAACTGCACCAAGGTGACGTTTTTAAAAAGACAGATTCCCCATTTCCCCCCAAAGAGGTTAATGCATTCCTACGTCATATCCCGAAAATTTGGGCTTTTTCAAAATAGACATATAAGCACAACCAGCATTGCTGCTGAGGTTAAAGGGGTGGGGGTCAGCCTGTCAGTGCTCAGACCATACATCTCACACTACAATAAATTTGTCTGCATAGATGTCGTCCCAGAAGGAGGCCTCTTCTAAAGATGATACACTAGAAAGCCCGTAAACAGTTTGTTGAAGACTAGCAGACTAAGGACATGGATTACTGGAATGTCCTGTGGTCTGATGAGACCAAGATAAACTTATTTGGTTCAGATCGTGTCAAGCATGTGTGGCGGCAATCAGGGGAAGAGTAGGAACAAAAGTGTGTCTTGCCTAGAGATAAGCATGGTGGTGGGAGTGTCATGGTTTGGGGCTGCATGAGTGCTGCCGGCTGTGGGGACCTACAGCTCATTGAGGGAACTATGAATGCCGACATGTACTCTGACAAACAAGCAGAACATAACCTCCTCCCTTCGGAAACTGGGCCACAGGACAGTATAACAACAAGTTAACAACCCCAAATACACCTCCAAGACGACCACTTTGTTTGCCATTTTAGGCTGGCCACTCTATAGTTTTTTTTTATAACTTCCAAAGATCTACTTTAAATGTGGTGTGTACAAGTGAGTCCATCTCTAAATTGTTTTATTGCGAAGTACTGTATATGTCTGCTGTTTGTGATGTATATTTTGTATTATCCAAAACAAAAGTGGATTCAGCAACAAATGGAGATGATTTTAAACGACTAAGTGTGAGACACACCCAAAATGCGTCTGCCTAAAGCTGCACACTTTTTATGAGAACCATGTTTTAACAGTGTGAAATAAAGGAATGAAAATAACTTTTTAAATCATCTCCATTTGGTGCTGGATCCATTTTTCTTTTGTTGCTTATATGAAATGGACGCGTGAGTCCTGGAGCTGTTCGTGCACTGCAGGAGAGATATACAACATCCCAGGAGAACTTTCCATTATTTAAATACAGTCATGGCCAAAAGTTTTGAGAATGACACAAATATTATATTTTCACATGATCTGTTGCCCTCTGGTTTTTATGTGTGTTTGTCAGATGTTTTTATCACATACAGAAATACAAGTGCAATCATATTATGATTAACAAAAGCTTTTATTGACAGTTAGAATGAGTTTATGCAACAATTCAATATTTGCAGTGTTGACCCTTCTTCTTCAGTACATCTGCAATTCTCCCTGTCATGCTCTCAATCAACTTCTGGACCAAATCCTGACTGATAGCAGTCCATTCTTGCAAAATCAATGCTTACATTTTGTCACAATTTGTTGGTTTTTGTTTGTCCACCCGTCTCTTGATGATTGACTACAAGTTCTCAATGGGATTAAGATCTGGGGAGTTTCCAGGCCATGGACCCAAAATCTCTATGTTTTTTTCACTGAGCCATTTAGTTATCACCTTTGCTTTATGGCAAGGTGCTCCATCATGCTGGAATAGGCATTGTTGATCACCATACTGCTCTTGGACGGTTGGGAGAAGTTGCTCTTGGAGGACATTCTGGTACCATTCTTTATTCATGGATGTGTTTTTAGGCAAGACTGTTAGAGAGCCGATTCCCTTGGCTGAAAAGCAACCCCACACATGAATGGTTTCTGGAAGCTTTACAGTGGGCATGAGACAAGACTGGTGGTATCACTCACCTTGTCTTCTCCGAACAAGCTGTTTTCCAGATGTTCCAAACATTCGGAAAGGGGATTCATCAGAGAAAATGACTTACCCCAGTCCTCAGCAGTCCACTCCTGTACCTTTGCCAGAATATCAATCTGTCCCTGATGTTTTTTTCTGGAGAGAAGTGGCTTCTTTGCTGCCCTCCTTGACACCAGGCCTTGCTCCATGAGTCTCCGCTCAAAGTGTGTGCAGATGCACTCCAAACCCGCCTGCTGCCATTCCTGAGCAAGGCTCGCACTGCTGGTAGCCCGATTCCGAAGCTGAAACACTTTTAAGAGACGGTCTGGTGCTTGCTGGTCTTTTTTGGCGCCCTGGAGCCTTTTTGGCAAAAATGGAACCTTTTCCCTTAAATTTCCCTTATAGGTAGATTTTGATGAGGTCAATCTTTCTGCTGCATCTTTTCCCCGTTAGGCCAGTTTTGTGCGGGCATACTGACGTTTTTCTTTGAGAAAACCGGGTTTAACAGAGAAAAAAATTTATCCAACACCACCCCCTTTTAAAGTGTCCAGTGTGTGATTCTTACTTAATCATGACGATTGATCCCCCAAGGCCCTGCCCTCATAACCCCCCCCACCGTTTTAAATTTTGAGCAATCACTGAAACGATGTTACTGGTTTTTTAAAGGCAGGGCGCTGAAGTTGAAATGTGTTTTGGGGGGAAAAATTTTCATTTTTAGACAACTTTTGACTTTGAAATTTTAATTGCTTAAGCTTCATCTTTAAACATTTGGAGTATATGCAAATTGCCATTATAAAACCTGATGAGTAGATTTTGAAAAAATTAACATTTGATCATTCAAAACTTTTGGCCATGACTTTATATTGTATTGTACTGGATTTTCTTGTGCCCTAAATTGTCTTTGCACCTTGTAGTCTGGGATATTGTGGGCTGGCAATCCATAGTAGATAATGTATTACAACGACCTGTAAAAACATTTGGTAGCAGAAATATAATGCTCAAAAAATAAAGGAAACTCTTAAAACAATATAACTCCAATTCAATCACACTTTGTGAAAAACCGTCCAGTTATGATTCAAATTCTCCTGCTGTTGTGCAATTGTAACAGACAAAGGGAAAAATCACTTAACAAGGCGCCACTATAAATTAAGTGGTTCTGCAGGGGGTGATCACAGACATTTCTCTGTTCTCATCCTTTTTTTGCGTTCTTATAGTCACTTTTTTTATTTTGTTTTGCCTCCCCCTAAGGGGAGCAGAGAGGGGTTACAAAACCCCTAGAATTTGCTCAGGTAGTGCAGTTAATCCAGATGGCCATAATGCAACTGTGGTAAAAGGTAGCTGTGTCTTCAGCACAGTTCCACAGCATGGAGCAGATACCCCAAAAGACAGGCCAGTACACCAGGGGACGCGGAGGGGGGGGACATGAGGGCAAACAAAACCCCCGCGGGCCGCTAACCCCCCTTTGTGCAAGGAGAAAGGAGAGCGTGCCACGCAGCAGACCCCTAATATTGATGGTTTTCCCAAAAACTATCAGAAACAGGGACTTGGGGGGGGGGGGTGAGGGCCCGATATCCACAAGTCGATGTTGTGATTATAGCCCAACAACTGGGGCAAATTTGGGATTTGCCAGGGGAAAACCAAAATTGGCAATTCAACATTGGCATCCTGTGCTGTTCAGAGCCCGTGGAGAAATTTTTGCTCCTGCAACTCCTCTATGGGTGTGGTATTTTTTTGTGTTCCCTTTTTTTTCTCTGACAGTTAAAATTTCCTGGGGCCAGCTTTTACTAGGATGTTTCCCGGGAAAAATCCCCAAGCTATCTTAGATACATGCACTGTGGAGCAACAGTGCTGCAACACAATACTATTAGAGGAGTCTATATAGCAGCAGTGTTTGGTGCCAGGGGATGAGTGTGTAGTGGGACTCCAGAAGTGTATAGAGTAGCTAAGGTAGCAAGGAAAGAGTGCTGTTGCAGAGAGAAAGTTAATGAGCTGGCTTTAAAAGTGCCTTGTGGAACACGTTGGCTGTGTGAGACTTCAGCTCTGTTAGGAACTATTGCTGATGTGTTATGGATTGTGTAAAATTTTAGCCATGTTGGAAGCTATATCTTCAATAGTGTGGGTTGTGTCAGACTACAGCCCATTAATTTTAGCCCAAAGTGAAAAAAGTGAATGGTCAGTGGAAAGTGAGAAATCAAGTATCCAATGGCTTGGTGAGTGGCCTATTATTCCAGCACTGAGAAACCAGCAGACTGGTAGGACTGAGGAAGAGTGTTAGACTTTCTTTCAAAAAGCCTTTGAAAGAAAGTCAAGTGTTTAAATAATATCCCTCCTCCTGTGAACATGGGAAGTTTAAGTGCTGTCTGTTGCACTGTAAGTTGGAGATAACCTTTTATTAACAAGGACTTTGACTGAGATTGTTCACCACCTAAGTAGTCTGGGACTGTAAATTCATGAAGTGTATTGGTCTAGTGCTCATGAGGATCTATAGAGGCAGGGTAAATCTATACTAAGTGGCTGTTGTGACCTTGCAGACAGCGAAGGGTTAACATAGTGGCACTGTGTGTTGGGTGAAAACCTGCAGCCTTTTTAGGTGCCATAGTGACAAATACCCTAGGTGGCAGTGCCTGAGTTACCAACACTTTAGTTTTCACCTCTGTAATTTTACTAGTGGGAGTGGCTGAAAGGCATCCCAAAACTATATATTAAGGAGTTGTACTACAAAAGACATTTATCACCTATTTACAAAATAGGTAATAAATGTCTGATTGTTGGGGGTCCCACTACTGGGAACCCTATGGATCGGTAAAACTAGACCCCCGAATCCCTGTCCTTCCTCACTTTGCTCAAGCTGCAAGGGAGGCTTTACATAGAGCAGTGGTCCAATATAGGAGTGACAGAGATAGCCGAGTACAGTGTTTTCCTAGCCAATTGCTCCCTTAGACTTTTAATAGAGCAGCAGTGCATATGTTTGACTGTTCCATTCAAAGGCTTCCTCCCTGTACGAGCATGGCAAGGAAGGATGAGGAGTCAGGGACCTCTTTTTAGCGATTGGTGGGGATCCTCTGAATAAATGATAAATATCTTTTGTGGCACAACCAACGTGCGTCCCTTATGAGTACTAAAAGGTTAAAAATAGATTTTAATAATACAAAATATAAAAAATTTAAATTAAACTCCTTTTCTCATATTGCATATAAACATAATCTAAAATATGGATGCATCTGTAAAAGTGTAAACCATTAAAATCTCATTTTGTTATACTGAACAGTGAAAACCATGTAAAATAATAATAATAATTTACATTTTAAAATTAGTAAACTATATCAAAGACCTGAAGAATAGCAGGTTTAACTTGACTATGATATTATGGCTTTCTGTGTTATCTGCTCTTATCTCTAAACAAAAGCCATTAAAAAGCATTGAAAAAGTTGAGATAACATTCTGTGCCATGATATCATGGTGTGCTACCTATCAAGTTAGTTTTTGCTACACCTGTAAATTACATGATACTACAAAAAAACTTGCCTCACAAAAAATAAGTATCGTTATCCTTATGTTTAGAGATGAGCAAATTTCTCAAAAACTCAATTCGTCCAATTCGCTGAATCTCTCCACAAAAATTAGTTTTGAATCTATTCACGATGAATCACATTAAAAAACATTTTTTTTCCTGGCTGAAAGAGAGCATGAGGGTTTTTGTAAAAACTTTGTCATGAAGAAATATAAAGGGGACTGATTTGGTATTGAAAAAATGCTGTTTTTAGTATACACACAGAGACGGCGCCGCTTCATTTTATCTGGGCATAACGGATAAAAACGACCAAATAACTGAATTGGAATGCGCCGACGGGGTAATGTCAGCCCACTAAAAAAAAAATGACCCAAGGAAAAACCCCACTATAGTGTCAAAAACGCACCCCTTTAACAGTCATCAGATGATTCCACAATTATGAAAAAACCTTTTCTTTAAAACCGATACATATAAACCCCTCCAAAAGTTTTAAAAGGGGTGTTGCAGAAATTTTTTGCATTGAATCACTGAATTTTGGCCTTCCTTGATCCTCATGTCAATAATATATAATTTTCAACCAAAAAAACGGGGATTGACCCAAAACAAAATGACAATTTTAAAGGGAATTTTTGCATGTCTTCTTGTTTTGTATCCACTCCTTTTTTTGGGCTACCAATCATCAGACAATCCTGAAAAAAAAGGGACCATGTCATACTGGCCTTATGGCTTCCTCTATCAATCGTCCCTAATCCATCAGATTGCTAAAGCCAAAAAGAAACAGAGTTGATCCAAAACAGAGATACAATTAAAGGGAATATTTGAATTTTCTTGTTTTGTATCCACCCGCTTTTGGTACCTAATCATAACAACCTGAGCAAACAAAGACCATGTCTGCTGGCCTTACGGCTTCTCCGAAACACAATGGGTTGTTTTTGTCCTTTTCATTCCTTCTGACAGATTAAAAAAGGGGAAAACCCAAAATGGGGAACGTCAAAGGGGTAGAGGGGAAACAGCTTAGGGAAACCCACGGGGTGTCGATGAGAAGGGTCAGTTGGCAGCAGCATGATGGGCCCACAAGTCACAATACGGGTGTGGGTTGTGGCAACAAATAGGCCACGACGCGCAAGAAAATTTGTGGAGGGCAGCAACTGATAACCACAGAGGGCACAATGACATTGTGGGGGGGCAGCAGCATGATAGCCACGATTGGGCACAATTACCATGGGAGGGGGGCGCAGCAACAGTACACAACATCAGGCGGGGTGACACAAGACATAATTTTTGGTGGTGGCAGTGGGTGCAAATGAAGGTGGTGGCGCAGCAAAATCAAGCCAGAAGGACATGGGACAAGCTGGCAAGTCAAACTGGCATTTCGGCCACAAACCAGTTTGGCTGCCCAAAAACCCAGGATCTTCAATGTGGTTGCAAGGTGCGCCAATGGGCCCCCCACCCTCGGGTTCAGGTCTACTCCATGCTGTGCTGGTCAGTCCTTCCTCATAGGCAGGTGAAGAAAGGGTTTCCATCAACACTCCCACTCATTGCGCTGATGGAGCGGGTTTCTGCTCCTACCCCCTTTAAACCCCCCAAAGCAGCCATGGCAGTGAAAGTGAGTGCGAGGCCCCCCCCTCCCCTTAAGGGATGGACTGGCGCAATAGGCAGAAAACCCCAACGGACTACTGGGATGTCTCTATAGTACTTGATTTGTCCTCCCTCTCGGAGGTGAAAAAAAGGCCCCCATTTTGGACCATTGCAAGGGTCCAAGGGGGTGGAAGCCAGAATCATCCCTCTGCCTAAGGGGGCTATTAACGGGCCTATCAGGCAAATCAAAAGCAGGGGTCACTGCAAAAGGGGCCCCTGGGGACTCCCTCCCTTCCATCTCCCCATGCCAGAAAAAAATAACAATGTAAAATGGGAACTATATGCAAAAGTTGAGTGACCAGTAAAATGCCACCTTAATATTAGTCTGAATAAAACATTACTAATCAATTAAAAAGTAGTTTTCAACATACAGGGTAATCAAGGGGTATTAACTACTTTCAATTAGAAATTTCTTTTAAATTTTATTTAATGTAGATTTTTGCTGAATTTTTACAGGGAAAAAATTTAAAAGTCAAATTCCTTTCTATGCATGTCAATTTCTAACCTACTTATTATGTTGACTTTAAATTGGCTTGAAAGTAGCCTGTTAGATGATATATGCCCAGCTTCATACTTAGTCAATGCAATCAACAAGTTGTTCTTATATTGAAGAAATGGCAAACACGGAAATTTGAAATTACAGGCTGTTGAATCATTTGTGTATTTTCATTTGCCTCGTTTCCTCATATCCCTCTCCCCTTTCTCCTCCAGTGCCCCTCTTCTCCTCTCCCTCACCAGTGGTGAACTTTTTTTAAAAATAAGTGTGTGCATTCTCCATACACAAAACTCCATTACAGGCAGGTTATTGTTTTGGGGTTTGTTCCTTGCCAAAGAGTTACTTTTTTCAGTTATTGTGGGGGAATAAAACCAGAAAAAGTGAAAAAAGTAACTCTTTGGCCATGAGCAAACCCCAAAAGACTGAACGGGTTAATGGAGATTTTGTATGTGAAATACACCCCAATGTATTTCAAAGATTTCCCCACAACAATAAAAAATAACTCTTTGCACGGAGAGCAATACCCCAAAATAAAAAAACCTGCTTCAGGAACATGTGTGTACAGTATATGAAACCACTTACTTTATTGAAAGTATTTCAAAAACGATAATTTAAAATTTCAAAAGTATTTGGCACAATCTATCTGCTGCAAAAATCCCTGTACATAAGGACACAGTGCAAGGGGCAAAAAAAAAAAATGCCGGGTCTATTTTATAGGGCTGTAATACAAAACGGCGGGTGTGATTGGCTGCATGTCATGGCATTGAGGGTGTTCCTTTCTTTCTCTTATAGTTCTTTGCCCCATATCACGCCATGTACTCGCGGCCTTTTTAAAATAAATGACGATTCGTTACCTTGAATCGTGAGGAAATATGGCTTTGTTTAGTATCGAATTTTTCCTGAAAAAAAAAAAAACTAAATTGGTGTTCTATAAATTAACTTGAAGGAATTAATGCAAAGCTTAGTTACAAAACCAGGCAAACAAAATGCGATAGAAAAGTAGTGAAGAAGGACATTACAAAGCAACAATGCAAATACAATGCAATAAGAATGGGGGAAAAACTTTTGAAGACATATTCTCCAAAATGAAAAATTTTACTCGAATCACAAACTGATTCAACAGCCTGATTAAAAAACCCTGTTTTTTTTCCATTTCTTTAATAAAAACAAATTGTTTGATTGATTGACAAATATGAATGGGCATATATCAGCTAACAGAGCACTTTCAAGCCCATTTTAAGTTAACTTTAAAAGTATGGAGAAATTGACATCATAAAATGAGTTGACTTTTGGGGTTTTTTTTCCCGTAAAGATTCAGTAAAAAAACTACATTTAAAATGAAAAACCTAAAGAAAATCCCAGACGATTTTAGCTTAATACCCTTGATGTCCTTGTATGTTGAACACTACTTTTTATTATTGTTAAAAGTTTTACTCAGCTTATTAAAATGGAATTTTTCTGTAACTCAAAATTTTTTCAATATTTTCCCCTTTTTAATTTTTTTTTTTCCACTATTAATAAACTGTAAAACAACCCCAAATGAACAGAAATCTGCAATTTAAAGGGGAAAAAAAAACCTGCAATTTTTAAAATTTCTTAAATTAAAATTCGACAGAATACTGTAAAATATTTAGTTTAAAATTTGTGCAATAGTGACATCTGCTGATTATTTTTAGTTTTACAAGGAAAAACCATGCAGTGGACAGGAGCACCTTTCTACTTGTGACATATTTTTACCATAGTCATAAAATACATTCTCAATTCTGTAAAAGTTGGGACACTTAAAATTGAAAAACAAAACTCATTGATTTGGGAAAAATCTTATAGCATATTAAAATTTACAAAAAACAAGAGCACTTTAATATAATTAAAATGACTTTTTTCCATTTCATTTGAAAAAAAATAATCATTTAAAAACTAAAGGCAACAACACATAAAAAAAAAAAAACTATTTACAAAAGGGTAAAAATCAAAGAACCCAAAGAAAACAATGAGGGCATTTTTTAATTGTTACTGCATAAAAGGGGCAGTTAAAAAAGCAGCTGACAAAATATTGGTAAAGCATGAATGGGGCCACCTTTTTGGGTCAAATAAATAAAAAACAGTACCACACACTGTTTTCACTCCAATCAGGACCCCGGTGGTGAGATGGGTACCCAATTGGTTTTCATGAAGCGAAAGCCCCCAAAACACATGTTTCCTTTTTATTACTTCCTAACCACCATATTTGTACACAGTATTGCATTGTTTATACATGTCTGAAAACAAGGAATTTTGCAAGGAAGACTAGGCTATAAATCTTTTTTGATGTTGAAAAAAAATAGCAAATTATAGACAGTGCGTAGTTATGGATACATGGGTGTAACCAGGTGTGTAACTGGTTGAAAAAGTGTGTGTGGGGGGGGGGGAACCAATCTTTCTTTCATCCCCTATTTTCCTAACCCTCCCTCCTTCCTTCACCATCTTCACTCACCTTCCCTTTTCACTTTCCCCCCCCTACCCTTTTTCCCACCTTCCCCTGCTGAATGGCCCCTAACCCAGCAGAGGTTGAGGGAGTGCTTTGACTCCCCCCAGGGTCCCGGGGGGGGTTCCCTTTGGAAAAACTTTTGGTGCAATCCATAAGGTTTTGATGGTCTCTAATTACGAAATTCAGAGCGGGCGGGACTAAAAAAATAGTAGACAATGAAAACAAAAAAAAGCCCCCTATAAAAATTTTTCCCAAAATGTTGTGAAATGCAGCAAAATTTTGCTTAAAACCCCTTTCCCCTTTTCCCCCATCACTTTTCCCCATTAAAAATTTGTAATACCACAACGAAAGGGGGAAAAATAAAAGAACCCAAAAACACTGAACTCCCAAAATCACTTACGTACCCCCAAAAAGGGGATTTATTTCATACCATACATCAAAATACGCACTCACTGCCCCCAAAAGTTTATATTACACATGGTAAACATAGAAATTACATTACTAACTGCACCTTAGAAATCACATTGTACTCAAGAAATCACTGTACCCCAAAAATATATTATATCACACACTGAACCCTAGAAATGAATTACATTGCACACAGTACCCCAGAGATTACATTAATCATTGTACTCCAAAGATTACATCACACCATACCCCAGAGATTACATTACACACCGTACACCAGAGATTACAATACTCATTTTACCCCAGAGATTACATTACACACCATACTCCAGAGATTATTACATTACACAGTGTGCCATAGAGATTACATTACACAGCGTACCACAGAGATTACACTACACACCATACACGAGAGATTACATTACTCACAGTACCCCAGAGATTACATTTCTCATTGTACTCCAGAGATTACATTACACCATACCCCAGAGATTACATTACACTGTACCCCAGAGATTACATTATTCATTGTACTCCAGAGATTACGCTGTACCCCAGAGATTACACTACACACCATACAAGAGCGATTACATTACTCCATTACTCAATGTACCCCAGAGATTACTACATTACACACCGTACCCCAGAGATTATATTACACACCATACCCCAGATATTACATTACTCACAGTACCCCAGAGATTACATTTCTCATTGTACTCCAGAGATTACATTATACCATACCCCAGAGATTATATTACACTGTACACCAGAGATTACATTACACACCATAAACGAGAGATTACATTACTCACTGTACCCCAGAGATTACTACATTACATACCTTACCCCAGAGATTACTACATTACACACCTTACCCCAGAGATTACTACCTTACAAACCATACACCAGATACTAGATTACTCACTATACCCCAGAGATTACATTACCCACTGTATCCCAGAGGTTACTACATAACCCACTGTACCACAGAGATTAGTTTACACACTGTACTCCAGATATTACTGAATTATTCACCGTACTCCAGAGGTTTTCACACTGTACAACACAGACTACATTAGACAAGGCACCCCGGGAATTGTGTGTGGATATATAATAATATATATATATATATATATATATATATATATATTGTGACAGACCGGCTACAGGTAGTTGCCGGTTGCTGCCACTAGATGGAGATATACCAGAGTGGTATATACAACATGCCACCAAGGATACCCGGCCTTGGTGGGATAAGAGCCTGCTGTATGTTTTGTCAGCCACTCTAGGTGGTTGGCAATTATATAGGAGTAGTTTGGCTTTTCAGCCGTTCCTGGGTTGGCTCTTTGGGAGTAGACAATGCGTTGGTGGGCGTCTACTCCCCATTGTTCCAGGCCACGTTTTGGATAGGGCTTGGGCATCATATAAAAAGCCAGGGCCTTCAGTTGTTGAGGGGGCGTGGTCTGCTAGCTGGTAGTGTAGCAGAGGAGCCGGAGAGAGGCTCTGGCCCCCGGAGGCTGGAGGGAAGCTGTTACTGTACTGGAGAGTGCAGGATGTGAAATACTGGACATTAGGTCCAGACAACGTGTAGAGAGGGAGCTCTCTGTTTAGTTAGTGGCCAGACGGCCTAGGATTTTATTTGTTTTGTTTTCAGTATGTTTACTGTGCCTGAATAAAACTGGCTGAGGCCAGATTGAACTGAAGCCTGTGTTGGAGTGCCATTATCCGTTTACCTGATCCGAGAGCTACATACCCCCAGGACGGTCCAAGATGGCGTCCGGACGTAAGTGAGGCGTCACAATATATATATATAAATATATTATATATAAATATATAAAGAGAAAATGCAGCATTCCAGTTTAAAGTGAAAAAGTGAAAAAAATTACTTTATTCCAGCATGTCCACAGGCAACGTTTCGCTACAAATAGCCTTTTTCAAGGCTTAAAAAGGCTATTTGTAGCCGAAACGTTGCCCTGTGGACATGCTGGAATAAAATAACTTTTTTTCCACTTTAAACTGGAGTGCTGCATTTTCTCTTTATATATTTGTGAACTCGTGACGAGAGTCGAACATTGCTGGCACCCACCGGTAATTTTCAAGTTTTTTGAGTGCTGCCTTTTTTCTATTTTTATATATATATATTATATATATATATATATATTAGATATATATATATATATATTGTTATATATATATATATATATATATATATATATATATATATATATATATATATATATTGAACACAGACACACT
This sequence comes from Phyllomedusa bahiana, assembly GCA_025379985.1. Lineage (NCBI taxonomy): Eukaryota > Metazoa > Chordata > Amphibia > Anura > Hylidae > Phyllomedusa > Phyllomedusa bahiana. Next base: position 87,548 of record JAODAL010005323.1, on the reverse strand, counting down.
ACACACTTAGGGTGGGTTCACAGTGTATTTTTGGCACCGACAGTGTCATTTGCTTGTTTGAAATCTGTGCTTGCAAATGCAGAATTCTGACGACCCAGACTGCCCTATCCTATCCATTAGTGATGTTAGTGCATAAAACGCCTCAAAGAATTCTGTGTAGGCGCTGACAGTACACGCCGAAAATACTGGAGTAAAATCAATGTCATCTAAACAACGACACTGAGTTTACATAGGGTATAATATAAATCAGTTTCCTGATGGATTGGATGCTGGTTCTGAGGCAGGTCAAGCACTGAATCCTCTCCAGAATCAGCATTCATATCTTCTGCATGAATATACCCTTAAAGAGGACCTTTCACCTCCAGGGAAACCTCATGAAATAACAGGAGACTAAAATACCAACACTTCCTTAAATATGCTTCATTAGGGAAATGAAAGCATTTCACCTGTAATTCTGTTTTAAATCGGCACCTGACAGCTTGATGGATGACAGTTGTATCTAATCTCCTGTCTCTGAGCTGAAAGAGTCCACAGTGCGGGGGGGGGGGGGGGGGGGGGGGGGGAGCCTGTAAGTCTACATCAACATCATGAGCACCCCTGATTTCTCTGGGCTGCTATGTCGTGATGGATATAACACTAGCAGCAGTGTAATGTAGATGCCTATAAACCCTGTCACCAATATGTCCTCATTTGTGCTGTGCCTGTTTTTACTGTATGAGCACCTATGTCCTCAGCCCCCCCATGCACAGGTGGTATAGCTCAACAAAAGAGAATCCCTACTACATACAGAGCTCTGCTAAGAAAGTAAAAGCAAAATATACTCTCCTGTATTAATGACATGAGCCCTCAGCATTGCTAATGACATGTATTGGGAAAAAGTCTTTCATCTACTATTATATTTTGTGTGTTTGTGTGGAGGTGATAGGTAATCTTTAAAGTATGTTCACACTGTGTATAGCGGGGTATACTGTGTGCTTTGCTATATGCCGGGTGTTTTAGAAGTACGTGCTGGCCAGTTCACACTTCTAAAATGCTGCAGGGGACGGCCCCATTCACTTTACTTTTCCCTGGCGCGTAAGTACAGGGAAGACGTGACATGGCTAAACACATAGCTGTACAGTATATACACATCTTACATATACAGTACATACCCTACTCACATGCACACACAACGCCTGGCACCCTCGTCCCCTCCTTACCTGTTTCCTGCAGTCTGGTGCAGTTGCCATTCGGCAAAAGCTTCTCTTCTTCTCTGATGAGTGATGAACATAGGGGAAGAGGTATATGGGGGGAGGAAACTATACAGCCCCAGATACAGATTGTGCTGGACTGTGAGCTTCGTTCTGATTGGTGAAGAAGCCCCTGCTGACTCCTGCTCTACCAATCAGCGCTGCTCTCACTCTGCACTGACACTTGAGGCTGCTGCCTACTCTGTCCCCCAAAGATACACAGAAATAAATGGTAAAGGGCAAAGGGTCACCTTCTTCCTCCTCTGTGCTCTGCTCTTTCCACTTACCATATTCTCATGCTTTCATATGGATTATTTTTTATTGAAGTGGCTAAAAAGTGGGGGGACCATCCCCCACCCAGAAAAAAGTGGGAGGGACCAGTCCCCTCCGTACCCCCCTAAAGGTACACATATGGGTGTAACTATAGCCATAGCAGCCATAGAGACCACTATGCGTCCAGAGGAAGAGGGGTCCCACTTAGGTACAAGACCAGGGGTCCACGTTATACTTCCTACTTATTCTGCAGTTTTCGTTTCGGTCGTGGGGTCTCAACTTATTTTGCTATGGGGCCTATGAATATTAGTTACGCTCCTGACAATGCTTTAGGTATATTTTCTTTTGATGTCAGTCTATACGTGTTTGAGCCTGGCTCTCTCTATTGAAACAGCAAGTCAGTTTGGGTAGGGAATCAAGAGGTGGTTCATAACTACACTAAAGTATTTATGACGTGTCCCATGGATGTGCCAAAACTGCTTTGGGTAGGAAAACTTGTTTAATTTGTGTTAATTAGAGTACTGAAAGAAGCAGAACCTGAGTGTAATATTTTACCAGTAAGTATTAAAAGGAAAGATTTTCTAAACCAAGGATAAAAAAAGCCATAGATAATAGGGTTAAGTGCAGAATTGAAGTAGCCAAGCCATAGAACAATATTGTAAATATCATCAGATATAAAAAAATTAAGATAGGGATCAGTAATAGTAAGAGTAAAAAAGGGCAACCAGCAAAGAATGAAAACCCCCATAACTAAACTCAATGTTTTAGCTGCTTTGTTTTCAGCATTTACAAATACTTTACTCTTACCGCTTTTCTTCTGATTTATAGAATTGGCATGTTTCTTTGAAAAAAAGAAAATGTATATGTAAATTCCAATCATAAAGGTCCCTGGAATAAAGAAAGAGAACAAAGCAGATATTATGCCCCAAATTTCATTAAACACAAGAGAACAAGACCCTACACAGGGAATAAGTGCCTCCTGCTTCTCTAAACCGTCCATGTTTCCATTTGATAAAACAAGGCCAAAAGAATATAGACTTGGAACAGACCAGCTGATAAATACATAGGTTTCTATGACAGCAATCGTAAGTTTTCTGCTGTAATGAAGAGGTTGACATATTGCATAGTACCGGTCAACAGCAATAAAAAATAGATGAAATATAGAGGTGGTGCACAATGTCATATCAATGCAGCTGTGTAGTTTACAAAACAGGTCTCCAAAATACCAGCATGCAGTTATGGACCTCACCATACTGTAGGGCATCACTGTAGTCCAAGAGGAAATTGCAGTGGCCAAAGATAAAATGAGAAAGTTGGTTGAGTGTGAAGCTGAATAAAAAGGGAAAATTGAAATGATCACCATGAGGTTTCCCACAATTGTGAAAATGACAGCACCATACATGACAGTATGCAGAGATACATCAGTAAGCGCTGGTCTACTAGTTCTAGGACAGGATGTATTCAGTCCATCAAAACATACTTCGCTGTTTTGCATATTCTGGAAATCAGGTCTGTCCATAACGGTATGGTTATTATCTCTTCTAAATCCCTGCAAAGAAAGAAAGAATGGAACATTCAATGTACAATAGTGGCATCAATATGAATATTTGTCAATCATTTCTCAAAACTCCTCGGAGTTCAGCTTCATTTTATGTCATTTATTATCATTTACAAAACCCCCGATAAAAACCCCTACATCAAACTAACAGATATTGTTTAGATCCCCCCCCCAGACTGCCAAACTAGCTCTGACCTGTCACGGCATGTGGTTTCTGGCACATGATTTACAACACCCTTTTAAAAAGGGTTGTCTGGTTAAATTTTTTTTTAAAATTTAATTTTAGCTCATTTGGAAAAGAAAATTTTTTCAAAGATTTTATTAAATTTTATGTATTTTTTTTATGTGCTTTTCATTATTGTCAGTGTCCTTCCAACTGCGGCCCCCACTGTTGGGAAACAACTCCCATCATGTCCACTTTTATAGATGATGTAAATGCATGATGGGAATTGTTTCCCAACAGCTGGAGGGCCGCAGTTTGAAGACCACTGGTCATAAGTGATGACCTTCCAAATGAAATGTCATTCCTTGCTACTACATACACTATAGAAGCGCTGGCCTTCTGACTAGCGTGCATTGCCAGTAGATAATTATCTGCTGGTTATGGACCATCACTTCTATAGTGTACCTGTCCTCCTTGAACGCAGTCACAATACTTTGTATAATGTGACGTTTAATTTGGGGATGGTGATGGGCTTGCTACAGTATAGATGCAGGGGCCAGCCTGCTGACTTGAGCGCATGCCCAACAAATAATTATCTACTGGCAATGTACGCTAGTCAGGAGCATTTGCACTTTTATAGTGTAAGTAGTAGTAAGGCATAGAACTAAGTTTTTCCACACAACGTCCCAAAACAAAAACACGCCCCTGCTGGCTTGCCTTCTTACCATAATGCATCTTGGTGTCATCTCTTCACAAGGTAAGCAATGGACTTCCATCCTGCTGTCTACATGATGTAAAAAAATATGATTTATCAGACCAGGACACTTTCTTCCACTGCTCCAAAGTCCAGTTGTGATGTTTATGTGTAGGTGTTTTAAACAATGGACAAAGGTCACCATAACTTTATTAATACTCATATAATCCTGTCACTGGTTCCCCAGCTGTCCTTCGTAAGACCATCTGAATTAGGCATTAACCACAGCAGAATGGGAACACCCCACAAGACCTGTTGTTTCGAGGTGTTCTGGCCCAGTCATCTAGCCATCACAATTTGTCCGTTGTAAAATGTGCTCATATTCTTATGCTTGCCCATGTTCCCTGATTTCAACATAGAACTTCAAGATCTGACTGTTCTGTTGCAGCGTAACATATACCACCATTTGACAGATAACATTGGCATAAGATAATCAATGGTATTTATATGACCTGTTAGTGGATTTAATGTAGATCAGTGTGTAAATGTCTGCAAAAATACAGATTACTATGCGTTCATACGTTCATATCTTTCCTATTACTCACATGGACTTCTACATCACCTAAAGAAAGTATAATTTACCTGATTACTGCCATTTAGGAGATCAGCTCTCCCCACTGTCCTTTCAAAAGCAGCAGCTGAAATCTTTGCTAACCATGACCATTTGACCACTAGAAAATACTTTGTAGTGTTTCCTTTGCTTTGTGCAAAGTGGCTTCCGCCAGTGCTGTTTAGTGGTCATAGTTAACACAGGCTTCAGCTTTAGCCAATTGTAGGGCAATAGGTTGTCCAGGCAATGGCGGCAATCAGCTAAGTAAAACTTTAAGGGAGAATTCAAGTTTATTCAAATTATACTACCAAAGCCCCTGTGAAAGGCTGTATTTGGTCTTCACCGCCTATACTAGGAGCTGCATGTTTTAATTCCACTTTTTTGACTCATCTGTTTACTGAACATTTGGCAACATTCAATAGTGTTGTAAGATTATCATTGATTTAGTGCTAGTGGTGCTTCTGTCACTTGAATTCCATTTTGCCAAATCTCTTACTGCAGTCATAGAGATTAGTGTGAGCTAACACTAGAAACGCAGGGTTCCTTACATATCCTTTGGGGTTTTTTGACTCGGGTGAGCTGTTTTCTTGGTAAGTCCAACTTTTAAGCCGCAAAGTTACAGAGCCTTGGAGATGTTATTTTAACCCTCTTTACAGTACCAGTCACATACTATAGGTAACGTTGGAAAAAGACACATTAGGCCAGATGTATGAACCTGTTTAGGTCTAAAACTCACTTTTTTGCCCATAGGTTACCATGGAAAAAGAGTGAGTTTTAGACCTAAACAGTTTCATACATGTGGCCCATTGAGTCAAACCTAGAACTTTACAGTGTTGACCCACTTGTTCATATACATTTTCTTGAAAATGTTTATCAGTTCACTTAGCCCTAAAAAGGACACTTCTAGTATAATTTCTTATATAACCAAGAAAAGTAAATGACATTTACAGTAATATAAAATGTTTCTGTACAGATTTAATAATTGCTGTTGAACATACAATCAGAAATTAAGGATGTAGTTACTTTTTACATGTACACTGACCTCCTGCTGATGTACTTTTGTCCTAAACACCATAGTCAACTGGAGGAAGCACAGCTACAGTGAGGAGAGATAGAGACGTAGCCTAAACCCACTGACATAGCTACAGGGGTCGTAGCAGTGACAAGTATGACTGGGCTCCTAACCTAAGAGGGCCCACACTGACTGGGCTGCTAGTAGTTGTGCTGCATCATTCATGGATCACCATCAAGACCCAGCGGTGCACCAGTGGTCACAGCTGACTGCGGAAAAGAAACATTCATGGGAAAAAAGGGACAGGTAGCGGCAGCGACAAACAGTACAGTGGATGGAGAGAGGATGGCGCAGTATTTGTATGAGTCACCAACTGCCAACACTGTTGTATGTAGAGGGAGGAGGGGTATTATTGCAATACCTCCTCTTCTTTAGTCACTTTACATATGCTGCACAAGAGCTACATAACTCCATGGACCAAGACACTACAGCAATCAGAGCTACTCAGACAGTAGGAACAAAGCTGCACAAATTGTCCGTTTTTGTGACCCTACAGTAAGAAAATATTTTAGAGTAGTTCAAATGTACCTGTCAAGATGCATTCGCCTCATGATGACTTATAAAATCGCGATATATGGTGCAACTTTGTCGCAGTTCTGACTAATGTGTGGCAAAATTGCTTCACCATTTTTCAAAAATAACTGCACAAATTAATTTTGATGCCAACAATTCAACACATCTTGAACACAAGGGGGCACATGTATGAAAACTGTCTAGGTGTAAGACTTTCTTTGTTGCCCTTAGCAACCAATCAGAGCTCCCCTTTCATTATTCAGAGCATTATATGAAATAAAAGGGAAACTGGTTGGCTGCTACGGTCAACAAAGAAAGTCTTACACCTAGACAATTTTCATACATGAGGCCCAAAATATGGATAATTCCTAGGTGTAGGTGCCTTCAGATTCCATGTAAAAAACCATGTGGGATTTCTATCCTATAAAATTCTTTATGCCATGGTTTTGAAATCTGCAATGCGACATCTCACTTCTTTTATGCAGAATAATGTTGTTTCTGTGTTTGGGAGCCTAACGCTGATTAGTCACATTGAAGTGGAGCCAATATACCTTTAAAACAGTGGTGACTTCTATAGAGTGAAAATCTGCACCAGAACTTAAGGGTTTCACCTTGGACCTCTGCTGTGGTATTCATATACATAGGTCATGTAGCAGGTAATTACTACAACTATCACAACATTAGTGGCACAAACCTGCATTGTTTGTGAAATGTCAGCAAATCTATAGCATTTTGATAAGATTTGCAGTTGTCACAGCAAAAAACGGTGACAGGGGGTGTATTCACACAAGTCACTAGTCAAAAGTAGATTGCACAGTCCAAAACCTCACAGCAGAAACACTTGGGGCCACATGTATGAAAACTGTCTAGGTCTTGGTGTTATGCTGCAGTGATTAACCCTTTAACACACCTTGACATTCCTGAACGTCATGGTGCAGTGCCTGTTAATTCACCATGACGTACAGGAACGGCATGGTTATTGGGTGGACACAGAAGCCCGGTGATGATTGACAGCCAGGCTCCTGTAGTTGCCGTCAGGAGCAGAGATAACTCCGTTTCCAGCAGTTTAACCCCTTAGCTGCCATGATCAATAGCAATTGCGGCAGCTAAGGAGAATGACAGAGGGAGAGAGCCCCACAATGAGGATGCAGGGTTTTCCCGGGTGGTTGTCATGGCAAAAAAAATACAAAAATAAATACAAAAAGTAAAAGTGTAAATAAAAAATAAAAAATACAGTGAAAACACGCTCACTGCCCTTTAACCACTATAAATACCAATCAACCCAAAAAATTATCAAAAATAAAAAAGTACACATATTTGGTTCCCCCTGTGCATAACAACCTAACCTAAAAGATCTGTAATGTTAAAGTTACCCGTATGGTGAACGCCAGAAAAAAAAAGCAAAAAAAAAAAAACAAAGGCAGATTTGTCATTTTTGTTTATCCGCTGCAAATAAAATGGAATAAAGAGAGATACAAATAAAAACCATATAAATGCCAAAGTGGTACCAATGAAAACTTCAGTTTGTCCTACAAATAAAAATCCTTTACACAACTCTGTATATAGAAAAGTAAAGCAGTTATGGCCATCAGAAGAGAGTGATACATAAATTTAGTTTAACACAATAAAACATTTTTGTTTTTTAAAAACTGCTAACAACATAAAAAAAGATATTAATTGGATGTCGCCATAATCAAACCTTGCAGCAGAGCCCAAAGATTGCCCTATTTTCTTCATCTTGTAAACCCAAAAAGGGATTAAAAAGGGAAGCAAAAAGTCAGGGTGCCCCCAAAAAAGATACCAAATTAAAACGTAAACGAAACCCCTCGGGAAAAACCAAACCCCCCCTTTTTTCCCACAACCACAGTACACAAAAAAATAAAAAAACGGGTTTTTAGTTTCTCCTGAAACCCTCTCCTGCCCCCCGGGGAAAAAAAACCACTCATTTTCACCAAAAATCTTCGCTCCATTTCCCTCCCCCTCCCCTTTCAGCCCCCCCCCCGGGACTCATGTGGCCGCAAGATGTGGCCCCCAAACGTCCCAGTCCCCCTGCCCCCAACAGATTTTTGGAAACATCTGTTTCCAGGAAAAGAAGGCATTGAATGAGGTTTTTTCACCCCCCGAAACCTATTGACGGAAAAATTTAACGTGGCCTCCTCAACGACCTCCAAACGGGCGGGTTTGCCCACGCATGACGCCACTGGCTGACATAAAAAGATACACAGGGGAGTACTCCTTTTCCCCCTTGGGTTTCATCAAAAAATCTTTAAAAGGGCCCCCCCTTTTTTCTTTTTCATACAGTCTTACTTTGGGGGCTGGGAATTCCAACGGGTGGAAACCCATCGCATAATCAGCGAGGTGTTGGGGGGCCCTTTTCCGGCCGCTGCCGCCGGGGGAAGGGTGTTTGGTTTTGTAAAAAATTTGGATGAAGTAAAAGGCAAAATTTCCTGCCCATTTTTAGAAGGGCCCTTTAAAATCATGGAAAATTTCCCAGGAACCTTTTTCACAACCAGATTGAAAAACTTGCGCCATCCCAGGGTGCAGGGAACCAAATCCCTCCCTCTTGCCAGGGGCGGTCCCCAAAGGGTTACCCCATTGTCCCTTTACCCGGTTTCCGATTTCATTTTGGCGCGGGGGAAAGCCACAAAAAATTTGGGGATTTCTTGCTGCATGCCCGGCGGACAGTTCTTTCCCCTGGTGACTTTCGTTTCCCCCAGGTAAAACCTAGGTGTAAACTGCGTGAAAAATTCCCCGTCCCCCCTCCCACATGTGGAAAAGGGAAACCCAAGCATTTAAAAGCCCTTTTTGGGGGCCCTGAGGTGCTGGTGGAAGGGAGGCGGGAAAACATTTTTTGAAAAACTTTGGGGGGAAAAAGCGGGGGTTTTCCTTCCAAGTTTTTGGTGGGGCGGGGCAGAAAGCACATTGACCCAGGGGGGGGCCTTTAATAAAAATGTACTGCCCTAAACCGTAGTTTACTACCCCAACAGGCCGGGCCCCTTTTGGAAAAGAAACCCGTTGGGCTCTTGGAATGGCCCCCCTTTCTGTTCTAAAAAAGTTTGAACCCCCGGGTACTTTCCCTTTTTTGGAAAAAAAATTTAAACAGTTTTGGAACTCTCCACCTCGGGTCGGCACAGAGGTACAGGTCCACCCCCTTGGAAAGGGAGGGAAATGCAGTACCAACTAATTGGGCCCGGAAACCGGGTTTATCTTCTGCCCCCTTAGGAAAAGGTTGGACAAAAAAACTGTTTTTTCTCCTTTGGGCCCTCTCCAACTTTCCCAAAGCCGCTTTCAAAACCCTGATGGGGGAGGAGCAAAGGGGCAACTCTTTCCCGGGAGATGAATGGGGAAAGACAAGCAGCCCCCTTCACAAAGGTGGGGGGAGCCCCCTTTCTGGCTCAATTGCATGGCGTGCCCACTGGCGCTGCCCCGCCCCGGGGTGTTGCTGCCTTTCGGCGGATGGAAACCCCCAAAATCTGAGACAAAGTTTCCCCCCAAGCCCTGCATGGTACGCTGGGATGTGGTTTGGGCCCCAAGGGGCCGTAGTGGGCCAAAGTTAGGTCCCTTCCCCCCGCTTTTACTTTTTGCCCCCAGAAATTTTACATAACACAAAGTTCGGCTCCTCTGGGGTCCCTTAGCAAAAAACAGCCACACCGTCGAGTAGGTGATTTTAAACCGCCAACCCCTTGCCCTGATGCCTACTAACACCGCCCCCAAAAAATAGCTGGGGGGCCCCCCTTAGGGCCGCAACTTTCCCTTGGACCCCGCAAAGGGGGTTGGGGTTTTCTCCCCGGTGGTCTTTTGGCTCCTAAACCTCGCAACGGGTTTGCCAACCCCCAACTGCTACGGACAACACCCCCCAACAAATCCGACTTTCAAGCCGTTTCCGCTCCTGTTGCGCAACCCTACATCCTCTTCCCCCGGGACACCAAAGATGAACCCCTTGCTTCACCTGGCTACCAAGGGGTTTTGGGCTACATCGTCACCCTTTTTGTGTTTTGCCCGTCCCTGCTATTCTCCTCAACAGGTTTTCATAGCGGGAAGCCTAAACTTTTTGCAACATAACCCCCCCGTCCCCACTCCCAAAATAAATACTTTCCCGCCTATTGCAAGAACAGGGGAAATTTCCCCCCCCACCCCTCTTCCTGCCAAGTACTGCTAAACTGTCCTCAAAGATTTTTCGTCCCCCGCTGTTTTAAGTGGGGGTTTGACCCCAAAAAAACCAAACATAGAAAGCTTTTGGCTGGGGGAACAAAAAGGGACAAAGGTGGGCGGAGGAAAACATTGGGGGGGGCCGCAACCCTCCGCTCCCGGGCCATCCAACAAAGGGGTTTTTGTCTGACATTCCCAAAAAAAGCCCCTTGGCGGGGGTTGTCAGTTTTCCCATCGGGGAGGAAGGGAAATGACCAAAGCCCAACCCAATCAAAACCCTTGGGTTGGGGGTCAAAAAAAAACGGCCGTAGATGACAGCGCAGTTTTCTGGCCAAAAACCGAAAACCCCCTTGTCCCACATCCCCCTTACTTGTGCGACCTGTGCCTCTCAAAGGAAAGTTTTGTGCCACTGGCCACCCCCGCATGTAAGACCCCTCCCACCCCCTCTGTCTGACATACTGTTTGACCCAAAAATTTACAGACCTGTTTAATGAAAGATGCCCCTTAAATATAAAGGAAACACACCCTTTTTTTTTCACTCCAAGAACAACACTAAAAATGAAAGGGGGATTCCCAAAAAACCCTTAAAATCCCTAAAAATAAAAGCAGGAAAAATTTTTAAATAATGGCAGACAAAAAAGGGGTCTGTATTTCAATCCAAATTTATAATATTAAAAACGGGATTGGGGGATTACTTAAATCAAAAATTCCCCCCAAATACAACAGGAAAATTTTAAATAATGGGGGGCCCAAAAAAGGGGGCCCTATATTTAAACCCCCAATACAACAGAAAACACAGGTATTAAAGGGGTTTACTTGAATTTAAAATTCCCCAAAAAACAGCGGGAAAATTTAAAAAAAGGTGGACAAAAAGCAGTCTGTATTTAAAATCCTAATAACAAAAAATTAACCCCGGGATTGAGGGGATTACTTGAACCCAAAAAATTTCCTAATAAAAAACCAGGGAAAAATTTAAAATAATGAAGGAAAAAAAGGGGTCGTTTTTCAACCCCAATACAACGGGTAACACGGGATTAAAGTGGATTCCCTTTAATCTAAATTTCCCCTAATACAACAGGAGAATTTTAAATAATGGGGGACAAAAAAGCGGTTTTAAATTTCAACCCCAATAAAAAACAGTAAAAAAGGACTGATTTGGATTACTTGAATCTGAAATTCCCTAAAACAGCAAAAAATTTTAAAATAATGGGGAAAAAAAAAGCGGGAAAAGAAAAGGGGAAAAGATAATATTTTGAATCCAAAGTAACAAACCCCCCCCCCCTTGTCAGCACCCCCCAAAAACTTTAAACCCTATTCTGTTTTTAAAGGGCGTTTTTAGGGCTTTTTTTTTTCTTTTTTAGCCCCAAATTATTTGAGACTCTTTCAAATCTTTTTTAATTTTTTTTACTGTTTTTAGTAGGGGTTTTTTATTTTTTAAAAAAATTCATTACTGACAAGATCATAGAAGGTCTGGATATGATGCCCCCTCGAATATAGGGGATAAAAATGAGATTTTCCTTTAACATCATTCATTTTGCCTTCTCTATCGTTTTTATTTTTTATATTTTCACCTTTTTCATCAATATTTCCCTGTGGTACTAAATTTGACTGATCTTAAAATGACGGGTGTGGGTTTATTTAGGTCCAAGAAAAGCTCAAGTTTTAGTTGGGCAAAAGGATAAACCTTTATTTAATACATCAGTTTCATGTTTATTCCGTTTGTACTTAGAGATATTTAAAAAATCCCACTTTTCTTTTTGTCAAATCGCTTTTTTTTTTCATTATAAATACATCCTAACTCAAACTGTTCCCTCTCCTTCCCTTTTTTCTGTTTGAGGTATTTCTGAAATCTACCTCCTCTTTTACCTTGTCTTTGGCTTTTCTTTTTCTGTTGTTTTTTTTTATCTGAAAATAGGAATTTATTGGTCTTATCTTCAAATCCACACCGGTTTGTTGTTGAGGTAGCTGTGATGGGCAAAAACCTAAAAAAGTTACTATTGCGTCTGATTTCTGGTCACTATTATCAACAATTATAACTTGTTTATCCGGAGAAAGATTTTTTTTCTAGTTCTTGTTTTTCATATTTGAAGATATCATTCGTTTCATCTTTAAAAATTTCCTCATCATCAGGATAATGCTGAGTAAGTAGACCTAATGTTGTAGAACTATAACTCCCATTTCTCCTTGTGTATTTAATATGGATGGCAATAATTTTTTTATTTTATAAGTTTTTTTCTCCAATATGTCAACATATGCATGTATTCCATTGTCATCTCAACAATCTTATCCCAAATTTGGGCTGGTCTTTCTAGAAGGTGTTCTAAAGGTAGAGAGGTTATAGGTATAGGATTAACCCTTTCCACTCCTTTTTTCTGTGTCTTACTGCTCTTTTCATTCTCTTCTACAACAGTACTGAAATGCCCTTCTACTTGACTTGTTTCGCCTTTCTCTCCCTCTCCCTGTTGTACCTGTTGTATCTTATTCATCTGTACACTTCCCTTATGCCTTACTCAGGTTCTTCTATCCGTTTAATCTTTTTTTGATTTAAATTTTGGGATAGCGGTGTGTCATTTTCTTTATTTTGCTTATTTTTCTTATTTCTCCAGACCTTCCCTTTTTCCTTTTCGTTATTTCTCCAATAATTTTCTCTCCCGTTACCATTTAATTCTTGCTGTCTAAAGTTTTTTCTGAAATTCTATAGAGAGTAATATTGGAAAAAAACTTTTTCTTGTCCCTATATCTCCTTCCTAAAGGTTTGAAGAGAGGACTGGGTGATTTAGATTCCTTAGACAGCTCTGAATTCAGTTCTTTAGCTAAATCAGTGTCCTTTCTTATATAGCATCTGATTTTCCCTAAAATCCTCATCTTTTAAATAATTGCCATTTGTCGATTTTTTGTGATTAAATAATTCTAATTAATATTTTTCTATTTTAATATTCAGATCCCGTTCTAACAGAAATTTTTTTTCATGTGACCTAGGGCTTATTCACACGACACACAACAGCTGATCCTTTTTTGGATGCGTTTTGCATGTGTTTTACGGGTCCGTTTTTTGGATCCGTGTTTTCAATGCTTTATTTAAATCAACCTATCAAACTGCAATTTAAATATAATATAACCTATCAATTACCAAGAAAAGAACCTTTTTTTTTACCTATTGTCAATCAACTGTACATACACCTATTTATTTATAATCCTCCCCCCCCCTATTTTTTTTTTTTTTAAATCAACCAATAGTTTTCAAACTCAGAGACCCAACGTACATGTGCATCCGGTGGTTTGCGTGGGGGTGTGGGACTGTCAAGATCCTCTTCTCCTTTACCAATGTAGAATGAAGGCATTTTCCAATAGCACATTGCATCAGAAAAATTAGCCCTCCCATTACAATGATACAAAATATAACCCAAACATAATATTTAAATTTTACATTTAATTTAAATCCAATGCGTTTTACGGATGTGTTTTTGGCATCGAAAAAGGATCCAAAACGCACCCAAATGTATGCTGCGCTTTTGGATCCGCGTTCGGGATGGCAAAAGCGCACTCCATTATTTTCTATGGGGATTTCTCTTGCGTAAAACGCAAGAAGAATTGACATGTCAATTCTTAAAATGGATCCGAAAAGCGGATCGCGAAAAGCGCATCGGCGATCACTCGTATGAACAGTGAAGCGCTTTTGCCATTGAAAGCAGTGTTAATCACACTGACAATTGTTAGATCCGTTTTCTTCAGGGCACAAGCCCTGGACAAAACTCCCTGTGCCCCGAAACTCAGATCGTTCCAGGTCACTGCTGTGGCCTGGAGAGCCGACAATCTATTCCACTGTATAAATTGCAGGCAGGGAGGGGGAGGGCAACTGCCCGGGGTGACAGGAGCTCAGGAGGGAGGAGAGGGCGCAGGCTGCTCACACTGTGAACTGAGTCAGGCTCAGCCCCCTGCTGTGCTGGTATCTCAGCTCCCGGACCATCTCCTGCACATCCTGGAGGACACAAGTGAGTGAGGTGTAGAACACTACTAAGGAGTATATCAGGCTTGAAACAAGATAAAGTTAATGAATGTGAACTGTACTGAATGTATGTGTATGCATGTATGTATGTATTGTATATATTTGCATACGTGTGTGTATGTATATGTGTTTGTATATATGTCTCTGTGTATGTATGTAAATGTGTATGTACTCTATATGTGTGCTCATATGTACTGTATATATGTGTATGTATATTTGTGTATATGCACACATATCCACAGTATCACCCCATTCACATCACTAAAACATAATCCTGCCTGGTGTATCCCTTAGGCTATGTTGACACAGTGTATTGCGACGTGTACAGTACGCGCCGCAATACACCGTGTGCTTCAGGAGCTCGTGCTGTTCAGCGCATCTTCCCAGAGAACGGGGGTGGGGGTGAGGGGGAAGCAGCCCGCCGGTCCCATAGACATGCATTATCTCCCTGCACATACAATATGATCATATTGTACGCGCGCGCGGAGGAGGCGTAATCCATAGTTCTCTATGAGAGCTATGGATTACTGTAATTACACCATGTGAACATACCCTTAGACAAGTAAACTACAACCTGATGATGAATATAATTTTTGAATATCATTTTTTATACTTGTCATTTGTCAGGGTTGCTTATGATTTTAACTGCTGCAGTCAGGCTAAGGCTATGCTCACACTGCATAATCGCAGGGCGCATTTCGTGGCGTATTTGCACTGCAATAAGCCCAACATGCGTGCCGCAATTACGGTAATTCATAGCTCTCATAGAGAGCTAGGAATTCCATCTCATCTCCCCCGCGCGTAGAATACGCACATATTGTACACTGGGGGAGAGAAGTGACAGGTCACTTCTTCACAGCACTGATAGTGGAGGTGAATGGACCAGCCCCCTCTGTACTTGGAAGTCCGCGCTGAACAGCATGTACTTCCAAAACACATGGTGTACTGCCCTAAGGGTATGTTCACACAGAGTATAGTGGCCCGTACCTGTGCGCACCGCTATACACCTCCTGTTGGAAGTACGCACTCCGGCATGTAATTTCAGCAGCGCTCCGGCAACCTCCCTTCCACTTTCACTTTTCCCCTGAAAGAAGTGGCATGGCACTTATTTTTACGGGCGGTTCTATGTGTCAGGGAAAACAGGTAACCATAGCACTCACTGCTATAATTTTACCGTATTTGCGGGTTGCACTTTGGGTGTACTACAGCACAGTTATGCCCCACAAATACGCTGTGTTGGTCTGTACTTTGGTGTGTAATTGCGCTTCAATACACCCGACATATGGGCCGACATTATGTTAATTCATAGCTCTCATTGAGGGCTGTGATTACTTGTTCTTGGGAGAATAAATATCAATGATGTCACGGGCAATGGTAGTGGATCCTCAGGACCACCGCAAGCCATGGCTTAAGCCACGCCAGGGAGCGGAATCTAAGTAGGTCCCGGTTTTCACCAGAGCCCGCCGAAAAGTGGGATGGACTTGCTGCGGCGGGAGTCTACCAGGTCGCTTCCACTGATGTGACTTGCTTGCGGAGGCAGCTGAGGTGTAGCGTGGTACAAAATCGTAAGGCAGGCTTGTAGTCGGGGACAGGCAGGAAGGTCAGGACAGGAGGCGAGGTTCGTGGTCAAGGACAAGCAGGAAGCTCAGGCAGGCGGCAAGATTCGTGGTTGAGGTACGGAGGCAAATGGTACAGTACACCGGAAACTCAGAACAAGACTTCAGGAACGCTTTCTAAAGTAGGCTAAAGTGCACTAAAGATCGGGGCAGGGTAAACCATAAGAGGCGAGTTAAAATAGGGGCATCGACTGGCAATAGCAAATTACCGGTGCACTGGCCCTTTAAATTTAACACTGTCGGCGCGCGCCGCGGGACAGAGATTACAGCAGGAGCATGGCCGGGTAAGCCTACAGGGAGACATGCAGGGGAATGAGTGCACGCGTGTGGGTGTGGGTTCACTACAACCTGATGATGAATATAATTTTTGAATATCATTTTTTTTATACTTGTCATTTGTCAGGGTTTGCTTATGATTTTAACTGCTGCAGTCAGGCTAAAAGGGTATGCTCACACTGCATAATCGCAGGGCGCATTTCGTGGCGTATTTGCACTGCAAATAAGCCCCAACATGCGGTGCCGCAATTAAAGGTAATTCATAGCTCTCATAGGGGACTAGGAATTCCATCTCATCTCCCCCGCGCGTGAATACGCACATATTGTACACGGGGGAGAGAAGTGACAGGTTTACTTCTTCACGTCCCCTGGGTAGTGAAGGTGAATGGAAATGACCCCCTCTGTGCTTGGAAGTACGTGCTGAACAGCATGTACTTCCAAAACACATGGCGTACTGCCCTAAGGGTATGTTCACACAGTGTATAGTGGCCCGTACCTGTGCGCACCGCTATACACCTCCTGTTGGAAGTACGCGCTCCGGCAACCTCCCTTCCACTTTCACTTTTCCCCTGAAAGAAGTGGCATGGCATTATTTTTACGGGCGGTTCTATGTGTCAGAGAAAACAGGTAACCATAGCACTCACTGCTATAATTTTACCGTATTTGCCGGGTGCACTTTGGGTGTACTACAGCACAGTTATGCCCCACAAATACACTGTGTTGGTCTGTACTTTGGTGTGTAATTGCGCTTCAATACACCCGACATATGGGCCGACATTATGTTAATTCATAGCTCTCATTGAGGGCTGGGGATTACTTGTTCTTGGGAGAAAAATATCAATGATGTCACGGGCAATGGTAGTGGTCCTCAGGACCCCCGGGCAAGCCTTTGGCTTAAGCCACGCCAGGGAGGGGGATCTAAGGGGTCCGGTTTTCACCAAGAGCCCGCCGCAAAGTGGGATGGACTTGCTGCGGCGGGAGTCTACCGGGTTTCGCTTCCACTGATGTGACTTGCTTGCGGAGGCAGCCGAGGTGTAGCGTGGTACAAAATCGTAAGGCAGGCTTGTAGTCGGGGACAGGCAGGAAGGTCAGGACAGGAGGCGAGGTTCGTGGTCAAGGACAAGCAGGAAGCTCAGGGCAGGCGGCAAGATTCGTGGTTGAGGTACGGAGGCAAATGGTACAGTACACGGTACTCAGAACAAGACTTCAGGAACGCTTTCTCAGTAGGCTAAAGTGCACTAAAGATCGGGCAGGGTAACCAGGAAGAGGCAGGCTTAAATAGGGGCAGCGACTGGCCATAGCATATTACCGGTGCACTGGTCCTTTAAATTTAACACTGTCGGCGCGCGCCGCGGGACAGAGACTACAGCAGGAGCGTGGCCGGGTAAGCCTACAGGGGGACATGCAGGGGAATGAGTGCGCG
Source organism: Phyllomedusa bahiana (assembly GCA_025379985.1). Lineage (NCBI taxonomy): Eukaryota > Metazoa > Chordata > Amphibia > Anura > Hylidae > Phyllomedusa > Phyllomedusa bahiana. The sequence goes on along the minus strand of JAODAL010005323.1, from coordinate 69,966 downwards.
CGCGACCAGACATGCGGGTCACGACGCCGCTCGGCAGTGGGGCACGGATGCGCCTGCGACCCAAGATGAGGGTCGCAGGGGTATCCGTGACAGTACCCCCCCTTTGGCTTCCCCCTTTATCTGGCCTGAAGGAATCTCCGGATAACATTATGGTCCAGAATATTGTCTTCTGGTTCCCAGGACCTTTCTTCTGGCCGCAACCCGTTCCAGTCAATGAGGAAAAGACGCTTCCCGCTGACCGTTTTTATATCCAGAATCTCCTTTACAGTAAAGACATTGGTGGTGTCAGCCTCAGGAGTGGGAGGAGAAACTTTTCCCAGAAAAACTATTTAGGATGACCCCCTTCAAAAGAGAGACAGGGAAGGATTTTGGGGACCCCGCTTTTTTTGGGAAGGAAGGTGGGGGTAATTCCCAATTTGGGTTTATGCGCTTCAGCACCTCAAACGGCCCCCCAAAAAACCGGGGGCCCAAAAGCTTATAGGGGGGGAAACCCTTGGGGGCGGATATACTTTGCCGAAAAACCCAAACCCCTTTGGGCCCACCGGGAAAGGAAGTTTGGGGAGAAGGTCTTCGTTTTTTTGTCAGCTTGTTTCTTTTTTATAAAAGGAAAGGGCCCGGGAGTGAGTTTGGGCCCTTTTTCCTGTTTCCGGGGCCTTTTAGGTCCGGCCCAATTTCTTCTAACAAAAATTATCGTGGCACACTAAAGACAAAGTAAAACCTAAAAGGGTTTATAGGAATTTTGGGAAAATGCATTACTGCAAAGGGAAAAATTTTAAAAAAAACCTGGACCCCTTATTTTTACGGGTTATTTGATCAAAGATTGTTTTAAAACTCACCCCCCCCAAAAGTCAAGGGGGACCCCCGAGCGGTGAGCCCCCTACACAAAACATGTTACCTCCTGGGCGCCCAATCCAAAACTGAAAAACTTCAGGGAATGGTAGGAACTACATTTGGATTTTTCCTGGCCCCTGGTTTAAAAGAGGCAGCGAGTGCAGCAAGCCAAAGAGATTGCCATTTTTCAAATAGACTACAAAATTAATAAGGGGGGTGCACCCTTAAAAAATACTTTGAAAAAAAAAAAAAGCTTTTGGGGCACAAGGGAAAGGGGAATAGCAAAACATATAACACAAAAATTTAGTTTGGACCTAAAGATAAGTAAAACCTCAAGGTATATTGGAAAATTGGAAATGCATTACTTTCTAAGGAAAAAAATGAAAAACCTGGGACTCTTAGTTTAAAATATTTGATCCCAAAAATTGTATTTAAACTCACCTCCCAAAAAGTCAAGGGATCCCCGGGCAGGGGACCCCGCTTATAGCCCGGGGGTCTTGAGGGGTATACTTTGCCGACAACCAAAACCCCTTGTCACCGGGAGAGAAGAGGGGAAAAGGTCTTCGTTTTTTGTCATTTGTATTTTTGTTACAACGGAACCCGGAGAAGAGGGCATGTCTTTTCCAGGCGTGTTGGGCCCCCGGACCAACTCTTCAAGGGCTGGAACCTCGGGGGGCACCAGGAGGGGATTTGGGGGGCACGGTGTCCCGAGACAATGAAAAGGGAGCACACCGGCAATTCTGATCAAAAGAGTTGTAAGAAACCATCCCAAGGTAGCAGGTTAGACCAAATCATCCGGGGGCGGAGACAAAGTGTCGCAGATAGCAGCCCGATCGATTAACCCCCCCAAATGTCCTTAGACTGAAATGGTGGGGCCCGAAGAAACCCCATTTTCATTTGGAGTTGGCCATAGAGGTACGCCAAACCGGGAAAAAAATTGGACTCCCTGACTGAAACAATGTGCTGGGGAAAGCCCTGTATCGGAAGAGGGTTTTGAAAAACTGAGGGGCAAGGAAGGGGGGAGGGAAACCCTGGCAGGGAACAAAGTGAGACATTTTGGAAAACCGGTCCGTGACCACCCAGAAAGGGTTTTTACCAAGGAAGGCGGGGGGTCAAATTTAAAGCCATAGCCACATGGGTCCAGGGACAGCGGGGAATCGCGCAGCTGAAGCGGGCCTCCGGCTTGAACAGCCCTTGTTACGGCACGGGAAGCGCAAGTTTCCACAAACCCTCAACACCGGCCGGGCTAGGCCACCAAAAAAAACGGGAGAAAAGCGAGCAAATTTCTGCACCCCTGGGGCCCACCCACACGAGAGCAATGCCCCCCAAGACATATCCTCTCCGAAGCTGGGCGTACGAAGCCTTGCCGGGGGGAATTTCGTTGAGGTAAGGGGGCCGCAGAGAGATCACCTTTCTGGGGGGAAGATGTCCGTGGGGCGGGTTCGTCCCCAATCACACAAGGCAGGGGAGAGGCTCACCCGACATTCTTCTCCCCGGCAAAATGGATAGAAAAGGGAACCGGGAAAAGAAGAGAGACCAGCGGATTTGCGCGGATTAAGTCATTGGCTGTCGGGAGATATGGGATTTTTCTTATCAGTGTAGATATTGACCGAGTGACGAGCTCCCCCCCGGAGATTTACGCATTCCTCTGGGGCCACAAGGCCGAAATTTCCCGGTCGCCTACGAGCAGTTTCTTTGCGGGGCAGAAAAGGTTTTAGAGAAAAAACCCGCGTGAGGGTCCCTTTCCTTTTGGGGCCCCTTTTTGGTGAGCACAGCCCCGGCCCCCCCAAGAGGCCGATCTCTAGAAAAAAAATGGGTTTCTCGTGTCTGGGCCCGGGGGAGTACAGGTCTGAAGGGAAACAGACTTCAATTTTGAAAAGGGTTCTTCTGCCGCTGGGGGCCCAACTTGGGGTTACCATTCTTTTTGGTTAACGCCAATATAGGCGACAACACGAGAAAAATGTGGTATAACTGCCATTAATTGGGGAAGCCCAAATTCCTGTATGGCACGGAGGGCCCCCGGGGCGTGGCCCCTGCAAGACGCAGACGTTTCGTGGTCCATCTGCAACCCTGGCCGAAAAAATGTGCCGGGAAAGGGGGGAAATTTTTTTGTTTAAAGAGATACTTTTTGAGCTGCATACAGGCGCTTAAATCTAAAAACCCCCCAAGAACTTGTCGCACATAACCCCGGTGGGATTCTGGATCAGTAAAAGATCAGGGTGTCATCCAGATAGACGACCACCAGGGTTTTCGGGGATCTCTGAAAATATGTTGACAAACCCTGAAGACGCAGGGCATTTCAGAGTCCAAGGGGATGACCAGGTACTCGAATGCCCCTCTCGATTTGAAGGGTGTCTTCCCTTCGCCCTTCACAATCCGAATAAGGTTTTTAGGGCCCCCCGTTTGGGCCAGTTTGGGGGAAAAAACTTGGCTACATGGAGCCGGTCAAAAAGCTCGTAATCAAGGCAAGGGGAAAAATTCTTTAAAGGGGATCTTGTTTTAGACCGCGGGAATCGATAAATAGACAGGATCCATCCTTTTTCATTACAAAAAAAACCGGCTCCACCGGGGGGAGGCTTACGAATAAACCCCTTTTGGAGATTCTCCTTGTGTAGGGGGGCAACCAAGGTCTCAGGCACGACAAAAGGGGAAACCCGCCCCGTGGGAGGAGAGTTCTGGGGAGAAAGGGCAATGGGATCATAGGGGGGATGTGGGGGCAAGGTCTCCGCTTGCTTCCAGAGAAGACCGCAACTCTGAAGAGCGGAAGGCCCGCCAGGGGCTTAGACGGACTGGAGAAACGGTAAGCCTGGGGAGGTGCCACCAAACAGCGAGACCAACATTCGGCCCCCAACCAAGATTCGCCTGCCGCCAGATGACACAGGGGCTGGCGCTGGGCCCCAGAAACCCAGAAATAGATAAGGAAGACCGGGGTAACAGATAAAACGTAAGTCTCTCCTTATGTAGTGCCCCCACTTGAAGTGACAGAGGCTCAGTATGGTAGTGGACTGGATCGCTGAGGATCTCCCCACTGACAGAGGAGATGACCAGAGGTTTCTCCACGGGGAGATTATGCTGAGACACCAGGGCAGCGTCCAAGAAATTTCCAGCCGACCCAGAGTCCAAGAAGGCTGAGGCTTGAAAGTGGGTACCTGGCCCAGTGCCGACCAGAACGGGTATGGTCAAACGAGGAGAGGCCTTGCTCTCACCTAGGGACGCCTCTCCCACTTACCCTAGGTGCTCTCGTTTCCTGGATGTTGAGGACGCAGTGGGCAGGAGCGGAGGAAATGTTCCGGACTGGCACAATAGAGACAAAGGTTCTCCTCACGTCTCCGGGTTAGCTCCTGAAAGGACAGGTGGGCTCTATCCTCAGGACCACTGCAAGCGATGGTGTAAGCCCCGCCAGGGAGCGGAATCTAAGTAGGTCCCGGTTTTCACCAGAGTGGGATGGACTTGCTGCGGCAGGAGTCTACCAGGTCGCTTCCACTGACGTGACTTGCTTGCGGAGGCAGTCGAGGTGTAGCATGGTACAAAATTGTAAGGCAGGCTCGTAGTCGGGGACAGGTAGGAAGGTCAGGAAAGGTGGCGAGGTTCGTGGTCGAGGACAAGCAGGAAGGTCAGGGCAGGCGGCAAGATTCGTGGTCGAGGGACAGATGCAAATGGTATGGTACACGGTACTCAGAACAAGACTTCAGGAATGCTTTCTCAGTAGGCTAAATGGCACTAAAGATCCAGCAGGGAAACCAGGAAGAGGCAGATTTAAATAGGGGCAGCGACCGGCAATAGCAAAATACCGGTGCACAGGCCCTTTAAATTTAACACTGCCGGCGCTGCGCTGCGGGACAGAGACTACTGCAGGAGCGTGGCTGGGTAAGTCTACAGGGGGAAATGCAGGGGGGTACAGGTGCGCCTGCGACCCGGGATGAGGGGCATCCGTGACAAGTGGGAACTTCAGAGGGATGCGCTACCACTGTTTTTTCTCTGTAAAATTGCATGCCGCAGTTCATGAGGCATGAAAAATGCTGTTTGAACGCAGCCCTACTGAGCAAAACTTAACACAGGGCTCGGGCCCCGGATGTTTTGGGACCCTAGCAACGCCCCTGGGATAGAGTCTATTTGATTTCATTGTAACGCTTTTTAAATTGTACTTCACTACGAGAGCGCACGCTCTGTTTTTTGTATTTTCTTTATATAACTTATTCCACAACTATCATTATCAATTCTAGTTCATCAATTTCATTGGTCAGACATGCAAGGATTTTGGATAACAATTCTTTTAAGCTTTTTCTTATTAATTATTTCAAGCCTTAACTCCACCTTACCCCAGATTTTTTTGTATAACTTCCATATTTCTGCCTCCACTATCTTGTGCTCCACATGTGTAATTGTTCCCACCAAAAGTGTGCTTTAACCCTTTAAGAACCTAGCACTTTAGGACCAAATCCCATTTTTCAAATCTAACATATATTACATAGTTTCTAAGGCCAAGAAAGGACTGACGTCCACTCAGTTCAGCCTATAGTGTTGATCCAGAAGAAGAATCACATAAAAAGGGACATTACTCAAAAACACAAACACAAGGTGATACTTACAGCTCAATGGTTGGACTATAAACTAAATCCAGTAGGAGGTAATATAAGCCGCAGTGCTACCTGGGAGAGATAGAACAGTTAGTGGCACCCATTTTATCATATTTTCTATATTCAATTATAATACTAGCAACCGCCCCCCTCTTGTATTGTAGGCATGTGAGCGGTTGTCATATCAGTACTTTTGCATTTGTGCAGTCTCCCATTGTGTAATATTGTGGCTTTTCTGCATACTGATGTGAACTGGTACTTATCCAATGTCGTTTTTTAATTATTCAGTTTCCCTCCTAGTGGATGTGTGTGAGCTACTGCTCATTAGTTATCTGCACCTGTTATATCTCTCCTAGGTAACACTGGAGCTTATATTGCTTCCTACTGAGTTTAGTCTACTTTCCAGCCATTGAGCTATACGTATGGCTTTGTATTTGTGTTTTTGATCCAGAGGATGGCAAAAAAAGCATGAGGTAGAAGCCAATTGTTCTCATTTTAGGGAAAAAATTCCTTCCCGACTCAATTATGGTAATCAGAATAAATCCCTGGATCAATAACCCATCTCCAGAATCCTAGTCACTATTACTTGTTATATTATTGTACTCTAGAAATGCATCCATACCTTTTTTGAACTCTGTTAGTGAATTAACCATGACACGTTCCTCTGGCAGAGATTTCCACAGTTTCACTGCTCTACCAGTAAAAAATCCCTTTCTGTGTCTGTGCAGAAAGCGTCTTTCCTCTACATGTAGAGGATTTTCCCTTTTTATAGATACAGTCCTGGGTATAAACAGATCTTGGGAGAGATCTCTATATTGATCTGTGACAAATTTACTTATACAAGGTAATCTGAGATGTTTTTTTTCGAGACACATTGAACTGTATGTTTGTTATGTTAGTTGATTGTTAGCATTTGCATTTATTTATAAAAAAAAAAAAATTTTTAATTGACTGATCATTTGGAAAAATGTAAAATTTGTAATAATTTTTCAATGCTTTTGCCTATCTGTGAACTTTGAGACAGTTTTTCTATGACACGTTGTACTTTAAGTAAGTGACACATTTTGGTTGATGCAGAATATTTATTTCTGTGAAAATCATTTCCATCTTTAGAGTTTTAATTTGTCTGTTTCTAAGACAGATAATTTTACCATACATTATCACATAATAATTAACATCTCCCATATGTCTTCCTTATGTTGGCATATTTTTTCCAACGTTCTTATATATTTTTAGGATATCAGAAATCGTATATGTTTAGTAGGAATTTCAAATATTTAAAATGTAAAAAACAATTCAGTTCTGATGTGGCTTTGAGAATCTTGCATGTTCGAAATCACCCCATTTATGAAACTGCATACCTCAAAGTAATGAAAACAGTATAAGTTTGTTAACCCCCAAAAAGCCCTATTTGTAAAAACTACATCCCTAGAGTAATAGATCTAGGGTTGTGGTGCATATACGGGTTCTACAGGTATCTTACAGATTTTGTTACCAATGGGCTGTGAAAATGTAAAATTTAATTGTTCCAGTAATATGCAGCTGTAGCTGAACATTTTTCATTTTCACAATGATATCTGGAAAAAAAAGAATGCCAATTTTGTTTTGCTATTTTTTCAAATACAGAATACCACTCATCTGTAACCTGCTGTTTGGGCACATGGCAGGTCTTAGAAAAAGTTGAGAACAATTTGCATTTTCAGCATAGATTTTGCTGGAATGGCTGGTGGGAAGCATGTCTCATTTCCAAAGCCCTTTAAGTACCAGAACTATACATCTCAGGGAATTCACCTGGGGGTATAATATGTATTTTGAGTTTACATGTGTTTTACACTTTTTTTTTTTAGTTTTCGACTATGAAAATAGAAGAAAAAAAAGCAATTCCACCATTTATTTTTAAACCATAATACTGTTATTGGACTCAATAAGGACTATAACTGCCTGGTCCTCACTAGCTCTCCCAGTAATCTGTCACCCAGAGCTGCAGTATGTTGAACTCAAGTCCCTGGAAGACAACACACTGATTGGTGATCCAAGTCTTTGTAAAAGTGTGGCCTATATGTTCCCCTATTTAATGAAGCATTTTCTATAAGAATGGTATCACACACCTCTTCCTAAGACATAAGTGACCTAATGATTGAATTTACAAAGATTATTGATTCGTATGGATTAGAAAGTAGATTCTTCCCCATAATTTTCGACAGTCAGTATGAAAGCCATCTCCCGTTGATTTCAATAGGATGCTGCACAAGATTCTTTCTGAATTGGATTGGAAATATCTGTCACAGAAAAAAAGTGAAATGTCAAATAGAAACCAACTTAAGTAGATTTATGCAGATGAGACATTTTGAAAGGAGCTAATTTAAATAACAACCACATACAAGGAACAAATAATACAGAGACTGAATAAAACCATCGTACTGTTAATGAATATAAATGATTACAGTAAGACCACTATTACCACTGTACAGTGACCATAAAGCAGTTGTACATAGGTGCTCTGCAGACATATAAGTGATTACAGTGTAGTTACATCCAGTGACTCACAAATGGCGTCTTCTCTGATGAGTCGTTCTCTTTCGCTTTTCTTTTCCAACCAGAGTACATCTGCGGTTCCCGAGGGGGGACTGTGGCACGCATCATGACAACACCAAATATTGAAATTGCCTCTAGTCAATTATAAGGCCCCCATTTGTGCCACCAGTAGGTAGGTAAACAGCCCATATAATAGGCAGGTAGATAGATAGATGCTCCTTTTAGGTAGGTTAGGCCCTCAAAATTAGTGGCAGACTTTTCCTATTAAGTAAGTAAAGTTCCTTTAGGTATAAAGGTATGTAAGCCCCGATTAGGTAGGTAAGCCCCACATTAGGTATATTGATATTTTAGTGCTCTTTAGGTAGATAAGCCCCTCGTTACATAGGGAGATAGGTAAGCCCCCACAAGTTAGCTATACAGGCTCCTTAGTATGTAGGTAAGTATATAGGCCTTCCACAGTAGGTAGGTATATAGGTTCCATGAAAATGTAGATAAATAGGCCCCTCAGTAAGTATAAAGATCCACTCAGTAGGAAATGAGGTATTTAGTCCCCCATTAGGTAGCCCTTTATTGGGTATATAGGTCACCTCTAGTAGTAGTTAAGTATAAAGATCCTCACAGTTGGTAGGGAGGTATATAGTCCACCCATTAGGTAGCTATATTGACCCCCTCAGTAGATAGGTAGGTTTGTTAAAGGGTCCTCTCAGTAGATGGTTGGTATACTGGGTGCCTCAATAGGTAGGTATATAGGGTTTCCCCATTAGGTGGGTATGTACATAGGCCAAAAAGTAGGTATGTACATCGGGTTCCCCCAGTTGGTGGGTCGGTAAATAGCCCCCCAATAAGTAGATTAGTATATAGGGTCCTCGACTACATAGTTTCTCCCAGTAGGTAGGTAAGTATATAGGGCCCCTCCACTACAGTGAAGAAAATAATTATTTGATCTCTTGCTGATTTTGTAAGTTTGCCCACTGAAAAAGACATGAACAGTCTATAATGGTAAGGGTAATTTCATTTTAACATTGAGTGATAGAATACCCAAAATAAAATCCATAAAATCACATTGTATAAATTACATACATTTATTTGCATTTTGCTGCTAGAAGTAAGTATTTGATCCCCTACCAACCATTTAGTGTTCTTGCTCCAACAGACCAGTTAGACACTCCTCATCAACTTGTTACCTGCATTAAAAACAGCTGTCTTAGTCACCTTTATAAAAGACTCTTGTCCATAGGCTTAATTAACCAGTCAGAATCTAAACTCTACAACATGGACAAGACCAAAGAGCTTTCTACGGATGTCAGGGACAAGATCCTAGACCTGCACAAAGCTGGAATAGGCTACAAAACCACAAGTAAGATGCTGGGTGAGAAGGAGACAACTGTTGGTGCAATAGTAAGAAAATGAAAGAAATCCACAATGACGTCAATCGACAGCGATCTGGGGCACCTTGCAAAATCTCCCCTTGTGGGGTATCTCTGATCATGAGGAAGGTAAGAGATCAGCCTAAGGCTATGTCTCCACTGCACAGGAATATGATTGTATCTTCGGCGCTTTTAGTTTTTTAAAAGCGGCGTAGATACGATCGTTCGTGCAGCCCCATAGGCGGCAATAGAAAAGACGAGCTGCAGTCTTCACAGCTCGTCTTTTCTCTGCTTGTCTTCTGGCACCGGCATATTATACAACATGTTGTATAAGACGCCAGCGCTTTTAGTTTTCTTGGCGTCTTCCCATACAATATAATTGTATGGGTGACATAAAAAAACAAGAAGCTTTCGGGCTGTTTTTGTCCAATGCAGTGGAGACATAGCCTAAAACTACATGGGGGGAACTTAATGATCTCAAGGCAGCTGGGATCACAGTTACCAAGAAAACCATCGGTAACACATTACGCCATAATGGTTTAAAATCCTGCAGTGCCCGCAAGGTCACCCTGCTCAAGAAAGCACATGTGCAGGCCCGTCTGAAGTTCACCAATGAACACCTGGATGATTCTGTGAGTGATTGGGAGAAGGTGCTGTGGTCAGATGAGACAAAAATTGAGCTCTTTAGAATTAACTCAAGGAAGAGAAATGCTGCCAATGACCCAACGAACACCGTCCCCAATGTCACGCACGGAGGTGGAAACATTATGTTAAGGGGTTGTTTCTCTTCTAAGGACACAGGACTACTTCACCGCATCAATGGGAGAGTGGATGGATCCATGTACCGTTAAATCCTGAGGGACAACCTCCTTCCCTCCACCAGGACTTTAAAAGTGGGCCGTGACTGGATCTTCCAGCAAGACAATGACCCAAAACATACAGCAAAGGCAACAAAGGAGTGGCTTAAAAAGCCACTCTTTTAGGTATGCCATAAATGGATGAGACAAAAAAAAAAAAAATTTAACCAGAGAGTATAAAGCAGCAGTGCTCAGTTCAAATACTGTACAACTGTATCCCAGCATCCCATTATTGTGTAGTAGGCCACAGTAGCTGCTATTTCCTAATATCCTAAAAGAACTTGAGATACAAATAGAAGTGACTGATATGAGCCAACAATGGTGGAAGGCAATGAGTGAGAAAGAGGTTGACATGGGGCCAGTATATGTGGGAAAGAGGGTGGAATTTCTACTTAAAGGGGGTCATACAGACAGTCTGTATAAGACTGGGGGGACATGGGAGACATATGTTTGAGAAAGAGAGGGATATGAGAAAGGGGACATGGGCAGTCTATGTGAAAAGGAAGGAGACATATAGGCAGTCTTTTAGAGAAATGAGCCTACGTGGGAAGTTCATGCGGAAAGAGGGAATGGGATGTTTAAAATGTCCATGAAAAAGTTAAGGAAGCTGAAACCCATATATCTAGAATAGAGGATACTACCACCTCGTACTGTTTTTAAGAGGAGTTAACTCAAAAGTGTGACAATTTGGAAAACCTCCACACTAGGTGGATCTCAGGACCTGCAGTTCAAATTCAGTGCTCAAATCCTGGAGACTTCTTGGAAAGTTGGCTCAAAGAGACATTTCCAAATGCTGTATTTTTTATGTCTTCCATGGTGGCAAGGGCACTTTGTTTGCCAGATAGGATGCCACCAGCAATTTTTTGTCCACTCATAGCCAGAATAGCCACTTTTTTGTCCTCTCATAGCCAGAATATTAGATTAGAAAGCCTGCAATTTTAGCATGCAATTAGTCTGCATGAAACAAGAGGCCTGGCATAAAGATGCCTCTATTTGATCTGCAGAACCTCCTGAAGAAGAAATTTATCCTAATCCCTCCCTTCATATTTTTCCTCCACGTCCTTCCGAGAGCCATAACTTTTTTATTTTTTAAATCTACATAGAAATTTGAGTGCTTTAATTTTGTGGGACAAGATGTACTTTCTAATGGTGTCATTCACTGTATAAAAGAATATATTGGGAAACTAAAAAAATTCTAAGTGGGGTGAAATGTGAAAAAAATATACTTGTGCCTTGTTTGCAAGGGTTTTGCTTTTACAACATTCACTCAATTTGGTATGAATAATGTATTATCTATATTCTGCAGGTTGATACAATTTTGCTAATACCAAATATATGGGATTTTTGTTATGTTTAAGTACTTTTACAAAAATCCAACCATTCTCTATTTCTTAAGTTTGTACTGCAGCACCATTTTCTGCAACCACTAACTTTTTTTGCTCTTCCACCTATGGACTTGAGGGAGGGTGCATTTTTTGTGGACTGAAGTGTACTTTTAATTGGTAATATTTTGGGATAAATGCATGTTTTTGATAACTTTTTATTAAACATTTTAAGGGGCCATGAACTGACCAAAAAACCCCAAACATTTTGGGGTTTGGAATTTATTTTCTTCGACAGTGTACAGTGTACGGGATAAAGATGTTGTATTTGAATAGATCGGAATTTTACAGATGTAGCAATATCAATTGTATGTAACTTTTTCATTCTTTATTTTTTTCATTTGTAAAATGGCAAAAGCGGAGTGATTTGAACTTAATATTTTTTTTTCCATTACATTAGCTTTCAGTCCTCATAGGGTATTTAACCAGCGAGGGGCGTGATCATTAGTACACACTTTTGCATTGCATAAATGAATGATAAGGGTGTACGAAGATGGTAGTTATTTCACTTCCTGTCTAAGGCTATGTTCACGCGATGCATTGCGGCGCGTACAGTATGCGCCGCAGTACATCGTGTGGTTCGGGAGCTCGCGCTGATCAGCGCCTACTCCTGAGGCGCGGGGGCGGCGGCCGCCCGCCGGCCCCAAAGGCATGCCTAACTCGCGGCGCCGACTCGCTGAAAGTAATGGACAAGTCACTAATCTCCCCGCGTGTAGAATACGATCGTATTGTACACGCGGGGAGATAAATGACATGTCAATTACTTGCAGCGATTGCGCGCCGCTAGTAATGCATGTCTATGTCTATGAGAACTAAGGAATACCGTAATTTCGGTGTGCATCTTGCCCGTATTAGAATGTAAATATGCGGCAAAATGTGCAACGAAAGTATGCCGTGTGAACATACCCTAAGGCAGGAAGTGATAGAACAGCAGACATGGCAGCAATGGAAGCCTTCATAAGTTGTGATGTATCGGCACCTCGTGATCTTGCTGTGGGGTACTGATCACAGTGGGAAAAGGTGCACACCACTGTTTCTCATTCATTTGGACGATCGTGATCTCCTCAGTGTCTAAAGCGTTAAACAGCAGGGAACAGAGCTCCAGTCCCTGCTGTTAACAGCATGTGTCAGCTGCAATAAGCAGCTGACACTAGCCTACTATGAGGCGGGATTACTTAGTAAACCAGCGGATTACTTAGTAAAACAGCTACATAGACCCTTACAGGTACCAGAACGTACCCATATGTCTTGTGTCAGTAAGAGGTTAAAGTCTGTCTCAGAGATACCAGCATACCTTACTCAATGGCTTATATTGTCTGCTCTCACTCAATGACTTATATTGTCTGCTTAAGAGTAGTCGATGGTGACCAACTTTTCTTTTTAACAGATTCATCAAAGGAGGAGGACTGAACAAAGGGAACAGTAGCTTGCAGCAAATATTACATAAGACATCGAGGTAAGAAATTTATTTAAAATATGCATCATTTATATTGTTTAATATATTCTTCAGCTATTGACTTTATTATCTGCCATACTTTCATTTTAAAGTTGACGTGATTACACATTTCTTTAAAGTTGCTATTGTGTTATGGCATTGAGCTATTAATATGTCAGATGCAGAATGATGGTATTTTATTGATTTATTTCATATAATCCCATTATATTCCACAGTGTTGTATTAAGATTTTCATTATTCACAATGGTCCATGTCCCTATCGGGGCTCACAGTCTAAATTCCAGATTACATTATGGGGGACATGTCTAGGTGGAAGATTTTCTTTGTTGCCCATAGAAACCAATCAGAGCTCCCCTTTCATTTTTTCAGAGCACTATATGAAATTAAAGGGGTGCTCTGATTGGCTGCTATCGGCACCAAACAAAGTTTTCATACATGTGGCCCTATGTGTATGTTTATTTGGGAGTTTTGGGAAACCAGATTATCCAGAGGAAACCCACGCAAGCACAGTGAGAACAACTCTTTGCAGCTCTTGGTTGGGTTTAAACCTAGTACCCCAGTGCTGCAAGGCAACATTGATAACCAGTGAGCCAAAGTGCTGCCCAAATTTATACCAATCTCTAAGTTATATTACAGCAGCTTCATATAAGGTAGTATGAAAAAGATCCTTGGGCTGACATGTTTGATTTTTGTCGCTTAGACACCAATTTTTATGTGCGTAATAATAGTGTAGAATGTGCATGAATATATAAACCTGTTCTACTGTGGGTCATAAATCAGGCGCATTCTAGCACAGAATCGACAATTCTGGCTCAGGTAAACCACTTTAAAAGTGCTCTACCTGTTCCAGCAGTAATGTGCCTGGAATTGCTGTACTGAAGCTATAACTCTATAGCTTCATACAGCTCCAGTGCGACACGTCTCCAGCACGCCCCCCGTTTTCAAGTGCATTACAAAGTGCTGTAGGTGCTCTGTAATGCACTTAATATCGGAGTGCAACCGTTTAAAAAGTATAGCAAACAGGGCTCCGTTCATACATGTCCCCCTTAATGTACCTCTCTCTAATTTGAGGTACCTACTGTATTTCCAACACTAGATTGACACTATATTACACAAGATTGGATGCCCGGTGATTGGAAATTCCAAAATCAGGGACTAAAGAAAAGCACAAGGTCCACAGTATAGGCAAGATTAGCTGGAGATATTGTATTGGATATGACCTGGCCAAGCTCCTACTTTGGTATCATGTGTTCTAATAATTTGCTTAAATTGTTTCTTTATTCTTGGCCTATATTACTTACTACATTACGAGGACCACTTTAAAATTACAGGGGACCTCTAAAATGTCACATATTACTTATTTTGGTCATTCCTTTCCCTTTACAAGCAACCCTCGATGTTTTCCACAAAAACAAGTGAGACATCTGTTCTCTCCTTTGCATTATAAATGACCCTTGTCTGTTTGTTTTAAGCATGGGAGGGAGTACTTGCCAAATGTATAGGTAATTACATTTGTGTTTATTATTTTCCAATTACTTAAATACTTACATATGACTACTCTGAAAATTGTAACCTGGAAGGTAAGAGATATAGGTCATTCTGCTGACAGAGTTGTAATATACTTGTATCTGCCATTCATGACACCTCTCAAATAATTAAAATGACAATAAATTGGCTCTATGTCAAATACACATACACCACAACATGGGCTCAAAACAAATTATGTTTGTGAACAACCTAAAAAAATAAAAAAAAAAACCTACAAAAAAGACTACTACAAAGATAAATTATGTGAAATAACATCCACCCACATAAGATACAAAATGAAACAGAATAAAGAGGAACCATTTAAAAGACAAGACACGGTCACTAATGTCCACCTTTAGTGGACATTAGTAAATATTGCTCGGTTTTCGGATTTCCCGCAGCCCCGCATAATGGGGGTTATGGGAATCTGATGGATTTTCTATTGAAGTCTACATAGCGCTGGGTATAGTTGGATTTTCCGATTCAAAATACTGAATCCGCTGAAAATCCAATGAGAATCCAGTGCTGTGTAGACGTAACCTAAGGGTATGTTCATGTGGCTGATTTGCAGTGCTGAAAGAATCAGTGTGGAATCCTTGCCTGAAATCTACAGCAGTAAGCACGGATTTTGAATGTGGATTTGATGCTGATTTTCAGAGGCAGATTTTCAGCTTCCAATTATGCTATAACTCTACCTCAAGAATTAACATGTCATTTCTTTTTAGCGTTGGAAAGAAGGACACTCGTAGCACGAGTGAAATTAGCACAAGTGAAATTGTATTGTAATGTTTTTAAACATATTTATGTTTTTAAACATATTTATGTTTTTATACCTGGTAACTCTGTTTTTTGTATTTGTCTAAATTTGTCATGTAATAACAGTTGTGTAAGGGTTAATTGTTCAATTAAGCCTCTGTCTCAATTTTGAACTGTTTAAAAGCCCTGTTATCTCCCTGATTTATGTGCCTGAGGAAGCAGGGCAGAGTCCCTGCGAAACGCGTAGCTTTCCTGTTTTATATTTACTTTAATAAACCAGCTTGATGCTTAAGTTGGCTTTTCTTTGAATTGTTTTTGCCCCTGAAAGCGCCACGGGAACTCCTAATTTCACTCATGCTACAAGTGTCCTTCTTTCCTACTACTGCTGCCAGAGTCTGCTGGGCTGCGAGATTGGAGGTTTCCGGAGCTGCTCGGAGAGGGCGAGGTGCAGCGGATCAGCTGTGGGCTTTTAAATTTGAGCTTTAATGTGAGCTGTACCATACCTGTACAGCTTTAAAAGGTGAGCGTGATTCTAATTAGTTTAAAGTCGCACCCTGTGTTGTAAATCTGTAACGCACATTTCGCTGTGTGTCTGCTCTTCTGTCCCTGAGGAACTTCGTTGGTGGAGCCCGGGGTATTTGAAAACTTCTTTTTAACGTTGAAAATAAGTCAAAACTGAAAAAAAATCAGCTTTTTGCACAAAAGAATGCGGATTTTACATTGGAAACAATGTGAGAAGGATTGCAGTCAGATTGGACACTGATTCTAAGGCAGATTCCACACCGAGCCCACGCCAGAATCAGTGTTCAAGTCCATTGTGTAAACATGCCCTAACAAATCCCATGATATCAACATTTATCTTTTTTTAGACTATACTCCTACCAACTATCTAAAATATTTAACTGCATATACATCCTCAGAAGAGGCAAAAGGCTAGAGGCAGAGCATATAAGGCATATATAGACATGTACAGTAGGACGGGCCCCCAAAATAAACTCCACTGGTGGGCCCATAAACAGCTCAACTGGTGAACTCCTAGAGTCAGCTCCACATGTGGGCCCAGTCCAACACTGAAGTTACCTACCTCTATCTGTACCTGACCATATCAATTTAATCAAAATGATCCTTCTCCCTAAAGGATTATATTAGAGATGGGCGAATTTCTCAAAAAATCAATTTGCCGATTTTGCCGAATTTTTCGACAAAAATCATTTCAACATGGATTTATTTGCGGCGAATCGTGTTAAAAAACACAGCTATTTCCTGGCTGCAAAGAGCCTGTAGGGTGTTGTAGAACATTGTGCCAAGCTCAAATATGCATTGGGAGCATGGTTTGGTCTTCATACAATGCTGTGTTTTAGTATGATACGCACATGACAGCCGCTACTAAACTAACCAAATAACTGAAGCGGGAACGCAGCCTGACAAAGTTATGTCAGCGCCAGTTGGAAAGAAACGAGTTGAGGGCTAAGATACTACAATAGCCTCAAAGAACACAATATTATGTTTCTGGAGCCGACACAGGTTGCAGCACAGTAAGGGGACGTTACAGCAGTGATCACCCCACAAGGCCACAGCTTCCGTTGTCATATAGCAGCCGTGTTGACCACCAACCCAACGCTTCTCAAATGGTTGACTAGGCCATCCACTTTCTCCCAGATGACATCTGACAACCCCAGCCAAGAGTCGGTGGGTTTGTCAGATACAACCCTTAGTTGGCATGGCCCGGGCGCAGGTGAGGGGCCCTCACCTGTCCTCAAACCACCTCTGTCCCGTTCGCTTCCCACAGCCAGAGAACTACTATGTGCTGTGGCCTCTGCGCTACTATATAGTGAGGACAAACTATTTGAGGACACTGGGCAGCAAAGAGGTGGGGAAGACATCCGCTGCTTCTTGCAGAAGCGGGCAAGTGGTGATGAGGAGAGTGGCATGGGGGGTTATGTTGCGAGCGGTCAGGCTCTGTACAGCGACACCATTGAGGAGGACGGCGGTGACAGGCAAATGCTAATCGATGTAGCCGATTGCACTTGGTAGTCGGTGAAGCAAGCAAGGCTGGGACAAGATATTCTGGTGCTCTAGTTAAACAAGGCATAAAGTGCCCCCCAAAAGAAAAATTCAGCCCACTCCATGCCTCCATGTGCCCTTTTTTCTACCTGGGATGAAGTGGCGCCCTAGGCGGTCACCCACCCTCGACTAACCATCGTCCTGGCCCTGGAAGCAAGGGCTTCATCATTATCATTTGGAGAAGAAAGCGGCAGCTTCTATACAGGCAGTGGCGCAGCCCACAAGTTGGTAGTGTGATCGAGAGTCAGCAGGGTGACAGCAGTGCGAGGTTGGGAGCCAAACGGCAACGATTTAGACCACCTACTTTGCAGGTCCAAAAAAGTAGCGGCACAGGGGCTCACTGGGGCAGCGGCAGTAACAGTCAGTTAGTGCAGAGCATTGGTGGTAAAATCACCTACTCGGTGGTGTGGCAGTTTTTTGACAAGACACCAGAGGAGGCGAACATGGCTATATGTAGAATCTGTGGGCAGAAAGTAAAGCGTGACCAGGGACCTAACGTTGGCACCACAGCCTTGCATTAACATCATGCAGTGTCACCATACAGTGGCCTGGAAGAAACGTGTCTCAGATGTGGTGGTCCATCCTGTCGCAACAGCAGCAGCACCCAGTGGCACGCCTCCCATTTCAGGCAGTCAAAGCTTCACCACCTCTGCCGAAGACAACTCCCTGTCTTTTACATCATCTACCGGTCCAGATACTCCTGCTCCTTGGCACTCATGGTGCCAGCAGTCATTCACCGAGATGATTGCCAAGAGACAGCAGTATGCGTCTAGCCATCCCTAAGTGCAGAAGCTGACCGTGCTCCTGTCCAAGTTGGTGGTACTGCTGTCCCTCCCTTTTCAAGTGGTGGACTATGCAACATTCAGAGAACTTGACAGGAAACTTTGCATTCACTTTAGCCATTTCTACACTGCCAAGCACACCCTCCTTGAGCTAAACAGAACAGAGAAACTATAAACAGAGAAAAACAGAAATTTATTAACAGGGATGATTAACAGGGAGAAATTGATGAACAGGGGTAAAATTATGAACAGGGATAAATATATGAACAGGGATAAATTGATGAACAGGGGGAAATTGATGAAAAAGAAGAAATTGATGAACAGGGAAAGGCCATTAACGATTTTTTTGATGATCCAAGTGGACAGCAATACTCCCCTGTGTAATTTTGATGTCAGCCATTGGCAGCTCATGCGTGACACCTGCCGTTTGATCAGGTCGTTTGAGGAGGACACGTTATTTGTCAGTCGCCAGGACTACCGGATGAATAACATCATTCCACTGCTTCATGTCCTGGAACAGATGCTGCAAAATCTGTCTGGTCGGGGGAGTAGAGACGTGGCAACTATATCTCACGGCCACATGAATCCAGTGGGGGCTGAACGGGAGGAGGAAGACATTGGAGCACATGCAGTGTCTGGTGAAATGAGTATTTTTTTTATTCAGGTGACAGTAGAGGAGCAGGAGCAACCGGAGGATTAGGAAGGCGAGGAAGATGACCTAGACACACCGTGGCAGTATACAGTTGAGATGGAGGCAGGGAGTCCCTCAGAGTCATTTGCCCAGATGGCCCGCTGCATGCTGATTTGCCTGGCTAGTGATAGCTGAATAGTCACCATCCGGCAAAGGGATGACTTCTGGCTCTCTACCCTCTTGGACCCTCGTTACCGGTCCCAAATGAGGGGACAAACTCATTTACTATAGAGACATCCTTTGTAGTTAGTTGGCCGTTGCCTATCTGCGCCATGGTCCATCCTCTAGCAGGTCTGGCCGGGTGGTTCATCAGCGCTCATGTACCATTGCCACAGCTGCTGTGAGGGGAAGGGGGGTTATGAGCAGTACCAGCTCCATCAGCAGCAACCTGAGTCTGGAGTTGTTGATGAGCAGCTTTCTTCACCTCCTAGTGATTTAGGTACCCACCAGCAGCAGCACCTGGAGCAGACCCTGAACCCTGGATTCTTTTGGCTACCTGCCTCAGCTACTATTCTGATGCTGCCACCCACCTAATTCCACACATCTGCTGCCAGCTGCTCCTTCTACCACCCACCATCTTTACCAGGGACTGGTATTGCCACCCACCTCCCCACTCTTTACTGGGCCATTATGTAGCCTTCTGATGCTGCTGCCACCTCATCACTCAAGTCTCCTCATGCTGCTGCCAACTGAGCACTCTCTCAGTCGACCACTGTGGTTTTCTAATGCTGTTTCCACCCTCCACCACTCTATGACATTGCCACTATGTTTGGTTTTCCCCTTCTTTTAATCTGTGGAGTGGATACAAAACACAGAACACATGCAAATATTCTATTTACTTATTTTTGGGTTCAACTCCTGTTTCTTTTTGGCTTTAGCAATGATGGATTATTGACCAACTGAAAGCGGACACTGAAAGATCAAAGGAATGGCAAAATGATTGGCGTCAATGCAAAATTACTGATGACACCCTCTCCACTCTTTTGGGGGGCTCTACATGTATCAGCATTTAACAGAATCACCACAATAAATGAAAAAATTAACTGTTTGCCACAAATAGCAATATCCCAGGAGACTGGATTTGAGATGTATGTAGGGCTGAAATACACAAACACTGGATTTGACACAGAATTCTCCACAAAAAGTGAATAAATTAACTCTTGGCCACAGATTAAAATACCCCCACCGGTCTGAAGTTGATGGATTTCAGGCATGTATGTGGCAGAAATACGCACACCCTGTATTTTACTCCAAATTAACCCACAAAACAAGAGAAGAAATTAACCCTTGGATATAAAATAGCCTACAGAAAAAAAACAGATGAAATTGAGGCATATATGGGGCAAATAAATACGCACACCCTGTATTTCACTCCAAATTAACCCACAAAACAAGAAGAGAAATTAACCCCTGGATATTAAATACTCTACGGAAGTGAATAGATGAAATTTAGGTGTATATGGGGGTAAAAAAACACTGTATTTTACTCCAAATAAACCAACTCACAGGCTTAATTAACCCTTGGATATTAAATACCTTACAGAAATGAACAGAATTATTTTAGGCGTATATGGGGGTAAAAAAATACTGTTTTTTACTTCAAATAAACCTACAAACAACAGGCTTAATTATTAGTGATGAGTGATTGTGCCAACTATCGTTATCGGATTGATAGTCGATATCGGCAATTAGCATGCCGATATCCAATAGCTGATAACAGATTATCACCGTTGACCATTAAAGTCTAGGGGAGAGGAACAACAGCTTCATTCTTACACCCAAACAGTGGAGGAGAAGCTTTAATTAACATCCACAACAGTAAACTGGATACGTGCTACATCTTAGGCAACACAATTAGGTAACAAGAGTCACAGACTGTTCACTATCCCTGTCCTGTACCACAGCATGACCCTTAAACCTGTCTACACACAGATTTAAAAGTGCTGGAAAAAGGAGTCTGTAAATGTTACATGGATTAATATGGCGGCCTTCGCACCACTGACAACAGGTATAATTTACTATAAAATATGTAGAAAACAATATGCATACAACTGAGCTCTCTGCGCAAAACAGACGCACGGACTGCAATAAGAGTATTTAAATGTTATATGGACTAATATGGCGGCTTTCCCACCACTGACTATAGGCGTAATTTACTATAAAATATGTATAAAACAATATGCGTACATCTGAGCTCTTTGCGGCAAACAGACGCACGGACTGCAATAAGAGTATTTAAAAGTTATAGGGATAAGTTATGCTGTTTTTTGGGATCACTGACACGCAGTGATTGCAATAGGACTGAAAAACAGGGACAATTGCAACTCCTATCAGAGGTCTGCTGGCCAAAAAAGTGGTAAAAAACAATGCTTTTTCAATTGAAGATCACAGAACACGCTGAGCTGCAAAATATCTCCCTTTCAAATGCCTCTCCACCTGCCCCCTCCTCCGCAGCCGTCCTCTCCCCCCCCCCCCCCCCGCAGCTGCACGCACCAGTAGATATCCTTAAAACTTTCTCTAACCAAGTAAGTAGTGAAATTCTCTAATTTAACTCTATTCGAAGCTGTAGGTAGGTGGATGGTTTCTTGTATTAGAAGAGAATATCTCTCAGAGCTGTTAGAACAGCTATTGGTTTAAACACAGACAGACATGTCCTGCTGTGAAGTGTGATAGACAGAGAATGAGCTCAAACATGAAATGCAGTTGCATAGATAAAACGAGGTAACGTGATTTTTGCAGCCAATGAGATGCATACACCGCAAACTGGTGACGTTGTACATCCTCCTTACCCCCCCCCCCCCCTCTATCTTTGGAGCTGATTGGCTGGCCGCCAAAATGACAAGAAAAGCTGAAAATGGCGCAAAAGAAGTAGATTATCTGTAAGATTGTCACCTAAACTATTGCGTAATGGGAAATTTCTGATAAGCTTAGAAACCGTGCCGATTTAAACTTTTGTCGCTAATATCGCTCAACCCTGTTAATTATCCCTTGTATATTT
The DNA here is from genome assembly GCA_025379985.1 of Phyllomedusa bahiana. Lineage (NCBI taxonomy): Eukaryota > Metazoa > Chordata > Amphibia > Anura > Hylidae > Phyllomedusa > Phyllomedusa bahiana. The sequence continues at coordinate 48,143 of JAODAL010005323.1, read as the reverse complement.
AATACCCTACAGAAATGAACAGATGAAATTTAGGCGTACATGGGGGTAAAAAAACCCATTGTATTTTACTCCAAATAAACCCACTAACAACAGGCTTAATTAACCCTTGGATATTAAATACCCTACAGAAATGAACAGATGAAATTTTGGCATATATGGGAATAAAAAAAAAACACTGTATTTTTACTCCAAATAAATCCACAAACAACAGGCTTAATTAACCCTTGGATATTAAGTACTCTACAGAAATGAGCAGATGAAATTTAGGCGTATATGGAGTTAAAATAAACACTGTATTTTACTCCAAATAAACCCACTAACAACAGGCTTAATTAACCGTTGGATATTAAATACCCTACAGAAATGGACAGATGAATTTTAGACATACATGGGGGTAAAAAAAACACTGTATTTTACTCCAAATAAACCCACTAACAGCAGGCTTAATTAACTCTTGGATATTAAATACCCTACAGAAATGAACAGATGAAATTTAGGCGTATATGAGGGTAAAAAAACACTGTATTTTACTCCAAATTAACCCACTAACAACAGGTTTAATTAACCCTTGGATATTAAATACCCTACAGAAATGAAGACATGAAATTAGGCGTATATGGGGGTAAAAAACTACCATATTTTACTCCAAATAAACCCACTAACAGCAGGCTTAATTAACCCTTGGATATTAAATACCCTACAGAAATGAACAGATGAAATTTAGGCGTATATGGGGGTAAAAAAACACACCTTATTTTACTCCAACTAAACCCACTACCGCAGAATGATTAAATAATCCTTGTATATTAAATACCCTACAGAAATGAACAGATGAAATTTAGGCATACATGGGGGTAAAAAAAAAAAACACTGTATTTTACTGCAAATAAACCCACTAACAACAGGCTTAATTAACCCTTGGATATTAAATACCCTGCAGAAATGAACAGATGAAATTTAGAGGTATATGGGGCAGAATTACACCCACCCTGGACTTCAGGGAGAGTACCCCACAAACTAAAACAAAATGATAACGCTGGTAGCGTTAAATGTGTACAACTGAACCACTTGTGAAACGCTTTGGCCCCAATTTCTTTTAGAATGACTTCTATGGAGCAGCAGACACAGAACGCTGGGTGAGCTACAGGTGGGCAACTGACAGATATGTAGTGGTCTTTCCCCCCCATCGCTGATAAAAGCAGTTTGTTTTATAATGAATAGTAGAGCAGCAGCAGCAGCTAGATGCTTATGCCAGGACAGACTGTGAGAAGTGTGAGGATTGAGGATGGCATCGGTATTTATAGAGCGGTGACGTCACAGGAGCCCGATGGTCGCTGATTGGCTTCATGTCTGTACATGTCATTGAGGGTGTTGTTTTCTTCCTCCCACAGTTCTCTGCCCCGTGTCACGCCATGTGCTCGCAGCTATGTTACAAAAAAAAAGACGCTTTGTTATCGTGAATCACCCTAAACTTCGGCTTCATGCAGAACCGAAGTTTTCCTGAAATTCTAAACGAATTCGACTTTGTTACAATCGATTCGCCCATCTCTAATTATATTTAGTGGAACATGTGGGAGGTTCAGTTCCTAAGTCCTTTTTTTATAGCTTTTAGTTAATATTCACCTAGGAACTGGTTCAAATATACATTAGTGGTTCCATTCTGAACCTTCGTTGCTTGTTCCATTGGAAATGACGGAAAAAATAGCACAGCTAAATGACGAACACCACATCGGAAACCTGATGGACCCATTACAATTAATAAGGTCTGTCTGGAACCGGGGATGTCCATTGTGAAACAGATCCCCAGGCATCCGTTTTCACCTCTGTGCTGGAGATTCCAAAAAGAACCTCTGATGCAGGTATGAACCAAACCTAATTTATTAGGGGAAGCTCAAGACATTAAGCATATGTAGAGGCTAGCAACACAGGAAGACATAATGTAATCTTGCCAAATTGTTACCTCTTTTTCTGAAAGAACATTTGAGGTATCTAAATATATTGGTGGAGCTAACCACACCCTTGAGTATAGTTCTACATGTTTTTCACATAGATATCTCTACCTTATGATCTGTACTTAAATGATCGGCATTCTACTCATTCAAGGAGCATCTACTACATAGCCAGGTCTGGTAGAAAGAAAATTGACTCAATAAAATCATTTATATATACAGTGGGTAAAATAAGTATTGAACACATCACCAGTTTTCTAATTAAATATATTGCTATTTGTGCTATTGACATGAAATTCTCACCAGATGTCAGTAACAACCCATCCTGTCCACACAGACAAAGAAATCAAACTATAGATGCCCATAAATTATGTTATGCATAATAATGAGGGGAAAAGTATTGAACACGTTTACTGAAATGTATTTAATACTTGGTACAAAAGCCTTTGTTGGTGATGACAACTTCAAGACAACTTTCCTGTATGAAAAAACTAGTCACATGCATTGCTCAAATAGCATTTTGGCCTATTCTTTCACACAAACACTCTTCAAATCCTGAATCTGTGGGCCCCTTCTACAAACTCTGAGCCTTAGCCTCTTCCATAGATTATCTATTGTATTCAGGTCAGGTGAGTGGCTGAGCCATTCTAAAAGCTTTATTTTCTTTCTCTGAAACTAGTCGAGCGTTTTCTTGGCTGTGTGTTTGGGACCCTTGTCTTGCTGAAATGTCCACACTCGTTTCTTCTTCGTCATCCTTGTAGATGATAGCAGATTTTTATCCAGAATGTCTTGGGACATTTGTCCATTCATCCTTTCTTCAATAATATGAAGTTTGCCAGTTCCATAAACTGAAAAATAGCCTACACCATGATGTTCCAACCTTCACACTTCACAGTTAGTAAGGTGTTTTTTGGGGCGATATGCAGTGCCTTTTGGCCTCCAAACATGGTGTGTATTATGGCATCCAAACAGCTTAGGTCTCATCTGACCAGACTATATTCTTACAGTATTTCACAGGCTTGTCTAAATGTTGTTGGGCAAACTTTAAATTTTGTTCGGCAAACTTGAACATGCTTTTGTTCAGTAATGGAGTCTTGTATGGTGAGCATGCATACAGGCCATGGAGGTTGAGTGCATTACTTGTTTTTTTTTAAACAATTGTACCTGTTGATTTCAGGTCTTTCTGTAGCTCTGCACAGATGGTTATTGGCTCTTGGACAACTCTTCTGATAATTATTTTCACTCTTCTGCCTGACATCTTACAGAGAGCACCTGGTCATGGCCAGTCTATGGTGAAATTATGTTTTTCCCACTTACGGATTATGGCCACAACAGTGCTCACTGGAGCCTTCAGTAGCTTAGAAATTCTGCTGTAATCAATGTCATCAGTATATTTTGCAACAATAAGGTTGTGAAGGTCTTGAGACAGCTAACTTGTTTTACCCATCATGAGATGTTTCTTGTGTGGCACCTTGGTAATGAGACACTTTTCTATAAGCTGAACCAGTTGAACCATTTGATATTATTTTTTACTAAATGGAAGGATTGCTTTCTAATTACTGATAGATTTCATGACTTTTTAGATGTCATGACTTTCCATGGCTTTTTGCACTTTTCTTTCTTCATGTGTTCAATACTATTTCCATGTGTCATTTCTCATTATTACACATAATTTAATTTATGGCTATCTGTGCCTTGATTTGCCTGTGTGGATTGGACGGGCTTTTACCGAATGCTGGTGAGTAGTTCATTTCATTGCACATTTAGAAACAAATTTACTTAGAAAATTGGTGAATTATTCAATACTTATTTTACCCGTTGTATATGCTATAGGAATTTGATTTACCAAGAACTATTTTTCTCTAGATAGTTACAGCAAAGGCATGTGTTGCATAGCCAAATTTCCAATATCCCCTGAAAGGCACATATTCCTCTTAGGGGCCTCACAGCATGATGTCTACCCTAAATGGATAACATGGGAAGCTGGATGGAGATTGATGTAAGAGAGATCATATGACTGGTGTAGTATGAGAGTAAGTAGAGAGACAACTGAGTGTTCTTGGCTAGTTTGGAAAGTAGTCACTGGGATAATGGTAGTGGGCAACCGAAAGTAATACTGAAATGAGATCTAGCTACAGGGAAATCTACTTTAAGACTACTGACTGGGCAATGTAGAGTGTTAGTGGCCCACAGGAACAGCAGTATGCAGGGCCCTGTCTAAGCACATAACACCACACCAGGGTATGCCTCCAACCACACTCAAGCACATAGTATCACTCCAGACCACACACAGTGCCCAAGCCACTCAATCATTCTCAGCTTCCTCCAACAGACGAGCACCAAAAGAACATTGGAGTTGTTAGAGTCTATATAGATGTAATTATATGAAATAAATTTTAAACAAACACATACAAATAACTTCAAGACGTCAGCGATGCTACCTGCTCCTCCATGGTTTTTACTATACATACATCCTTAGAATTTGTAAATAGTTAAGAAAACTGCTGACACGGGGATCCAGGGCATGAGCACTGGATTTCAGGGCATACCTACAACCACCTAGGTTAACAATGCTTATAGGGCCACCTAGCAACCCAATGGATTGGGCATGGGTATGGGAATCTAATGCTTCATTCTTTTGAATGCAACAATAATTCAAAAACTGGGTTATATTATTTCACATATTGTTTTTCTTTCATAGTACATATTTCTTAAGACCAGAAACTACCAAGTTTACAGTTAATACATTTGCTGCATTTTTTTCCATTAAGGACCATTCAGATGGGACTAATAAACAGTAAAATAATCTACATATATTTATTCAAAATGGTGGAGCTTTGCTAAAATTAAAAGGGCAACATAAGTACCAAAATTGGTTAGACTTCCCCAACTTTGAATAGTTGTAATACACATTTGTATCCACTCAAACTATTTAAAAGAGAAAAATTACATTAAATGTGACTTAGAATATTGTAAGAAGCAGAACCCAGTTGTAGTATTTTACCTGTAATTATTAAAAAAAAAGATTTTCTAAACCAGGGATAAAATAAGCCATAGATTATAGGATTAAATGCAGAATTGAAATAGCCAAGCCATAGAACAATGTTGTATATATCATCAGATATAAAAAAATTAAGAAATGGATCAGCGACAGTAAGAACAAAAAAGGGCAGCCAGCAAAGAATGAAGACCCCCATAACTAAACTCAATGTTCTTGCTGCTTTGTTTTCAGCATTTACACGAACTTTCTTCTGATTGCTTTTGTTCTGATTCATAGAATTGGGAATGTTATTAATCATATTGACTTGTTTCTTTGCAACAGAAAATATGTATATATAAATTCCTATCATGAAGGTCCCTGGAATAAAGAAACACATCAATGAAGTTATTATCGCCCACATTTTGTTAAACACCAGAGAACAAGACCCTACACAAGGTATAAGTGTTTCCTGCTCCTGTAAACCTTCCATGTTTCCATTAGTTAAAACAAGGCCACATGAATATAGACTTGGGACAGACCAGCCGACAAATACATATATCTCGATGACAGTAATGGTTATATTCCTGCTGTAATGAAGAGGTTGACATATTGCATAGTAACGGTCAACAGCAATGAAGAATAGATGAAATATTGAGGTGGTGCACAATGTCATATCAATGCAGCTGTGTAGTTTACAAAACAGGTCTCCAAAATACCAGCATGCGGTTATGGACCTCACCATGCTGTACGGCATCACTGTGAGTCCAAGGAGGAAATCTGCAGTGGCCAAAGATAAAATGAGAAAGTTGGTTGGAGTGTGAAGCTGAATGAAATGAGAAACTGAAATGATCACCATGAGGTTTCCCACAACTGTAAGGATGATAGCTCCACATATGACAATATACATAGATATTGTAGTAAATACATATCTGTTAGTTCTAGGACAGGATATGTTGAAACCATCAAAACATAATTCAATATTTATTATGTTATGGAAATCAAGTCTACTCATGATGTTATTATGAGTGTCTCAATTAAATCCCTGTAAAGAAAAAAAAAAAAAAAAATGAACAATTCATCTTTAAAGGGGTTTTATCATTTAATGAAATGATCTTCAGAATAAGGGGACAGTGAAATCAAGCAACTTTGCAATTGGATGTCATTAGCAAAGCGGTCTTGTATTCACAGTATTCCTTATCTTGTGTTGTGGTTTACACTGATATCCAGTCCTGGTCGAATCCCTCTGGATCCCTCCTCCTTGCATTTCACTAGCTGAGAGCTCATTTACATTCTGTACAGCCCTTGGTCGAATTCACTGAGCTGTGTCTCTCACTCAGAGTAAGGGACCGTCACATTTTCACTTTATACAGGCAGAAGAAACAGAATTACACTGAAGGGCTTACACAATCAGGAAATAGCACAATTTGTGTCGATCCCTTTATAGTGAAATAAAAACTTATTTTATAGAAACCAATGTCTAATACTTTTCCTGTGCATAATACATGGGGAATGAACAAGATGTAAAGGGGAGCCCTGATTGGTTACTATGGGCAACAAAGAAAGTCCTAGACAGTTTTCATACATGTCCCCCCCATAATCCTTAGAAATGGATGCCTAATAATTTACCTGTGCATGATAGAAAGTGAATTAACAGGATATATAGGTAATAGTAAATAGTGGAATTAATTCATTTTACATAGAAACAGATGCTTAATACTTCTGTGTAAGATAGATGGGGAATGAAAGGGATATATAGGCAGTTTATAATGGAAGTAACACATATTCCTTAAAAATAAATGCCTAATAATTTTCTTGTGCATAAGGAATGAACAGCAAACGTTTGCAGTGTGTAATACGGTAGAATAAATATATAATCCACAGAAATGGATGTGTAAGAATTTCCCATGCACAGGAAAAGTAATAGGCATCCATTTCTATGGAATATGTGTTCATTCCACTATTAAATGCCTATATACCCTGTTCATTCCTCATCTATCATGCACTGGGAAATTCTTAAGCACTTGTTTCTATGGAATATGTTTTCAATAAACTATAACTAGAGATGGGCGAATTGATTCTAACGAAGTGGAATTCGTTTAGAATTTCAGGAAAACTTCGGTTCTGAACGAAGTCGAAGTTTGGGGTACTTCGGGTGAACAAAGTGTGCTTTTGATTGATAAAATGGCTGTGAGCACACGGCGCTACATGGGGCAAAGCACTCTGGGAGGAAGAAGGGCATAGCCTGCATGACATGTGCAGAGTGAAGCCAATCAGGGGCCCCGGCGGGATTCTGTGACGTCACCGCACTATATAAAGTCCGGGGCGACGCTGGGAGCTCTTACCCCTCTCACTGTACTGATTAGGGAAGGTGCTCCCGCGGCTGCTTATGATAGCTGATACTAAAGAACTCATTTTTTATACAGCGATTTTTGGGGGGTGTTCATCTTGTCTCAGAGACTGCTTCTCTTAACGTTCTATTTCTGATTTTGTGGGGAATTGGATCTGAAGTCCAGTGTGCGTCCAGTGCAGCTGCATATACATTTTAATGCTATCTGCTCACAGCAATTGAATATCCAAGGGGGATCTAAGCTTTTCCCTGTTGTATTCATTGAAAGAAACAGGGGGTTTACAATAAAAATTCCCAAACTTCATTTTTGGCTGCTCAATTCATTTGCGCAATTTAAATCCAGGGGTTAATTAAGCGTTGTTCTGCTGCTGTGGTGACTAAAAGAAACAGTCTTTTTCACCGCCAAAAAATAAATTTTTCCTGTAGCATAATTCAATAGCGAAGGTTAATTAAAATTTTTTCTTTGTTGTGTAGCGTAAAAAAACCACCCCATTGTAAACACGCTACAAACTCTTAGTTTGGGTTGCTCAATTGTTTGCCGCAATTTACATCAGGGGTTAATTTAAAGCGTTGTTTTTCTGCTGTGGTGACTAAAATAAACCGTCTTTCACCGCCAAAAAATACATTTTTCCCTGTAGCATAATTCAATAGCGAAGGTTAATTAAAATTTTTTCTCTTGTTGTGTAGCGTAAAAACCACGCCATTGTAACACGCTGCAAAGCTGGTAGTTTGTGGTTGCTCAATTGTTTGGCGCAATTTACATCCAGCGGTTAATTAAGCATTGTTCTGCTGCTGTGGTGACTAAAATAAACCGTCCTTTTCACCGCCAAAAAAAAAATTTTTCCTGTAGCATAATTCACAAGCGAATGTTAATTATAATTTTTCTCTTGTTGTGTAGCGTAAAAAACACGCCATTGTAACACGCTACAAAGCTGGTAGTTTGTGGGTGCTCAATTGTTTGGCGCAAATTACATCCAGGGGTTAATTAATCGTTGTTCTGCTGCTGTGGTGACTAAAATAAACCGTCTTTTTCACCGCCAAAAAAAATACATTTTTCCTGTAGCATAATTCACAAGCGAAGGTTAATTACAATTTTTTCTCTTGTTGTGTAGCGTAAAAAACACGCCATTGTTACACGCTACAAAGCTGGTAGTTTGTGGTTGCTCAATTCTTTGGCGCAATTTACATCCAGGGGTTAATTAAGCGTTGTTTTGCTGCTGTGGTGACTAAAAGAAACAGTCTTTTTCACCGCCAAAAAATAAAATTTTCCTGTAGCAAAAATTCACAAGCGAAGGTTAATTACAATTTTTTCTCTTTGTTGTTAGCGTAAAAAAACATGCCATTGTAACAGCTACAAAAGCTGTTAGTTTGTGGTTGCTCAATTGTTTGGCGCAAATTAAATCCAGGGGTTAACTAAGTATTTTTTCTGCAGTTGTACTCAGTAAAAAAACTTCTTTTTCACCGCCACAGAAGAAATTCTGTAACATAAGTCATATCCGAAGGTTAATTAAGCCTGTTTTTTAGCTTTTACATTAAACTAAAATACACAGAGTTTTAAATGGCACATAAAGAAAATTTTTCTGCCATTTTGTGGGCGAAATTTATACCCAAAGGGTTACCAAGCCTAGTTTACTGGGTTTATTTGGAGTCAAATACAGGGTGTTTGGGATTTATCATACAGATATCTTCATCAAACAGTGTCTGTACATTTTAGAAAAAAACAGTATGTCAGACAGAGAGGTGGCAGGCTCTTCACCTGCGAGTGGCAGAGGCACAAACATTCAGGCCCAGGTACAGCACAGCAAGGGGACATCGCAGCAGGGTCCTCGGTGAGGCCACAACTGCCGCTGTCATCTAGCGGCCGTGTGTTGTTGTTCAGCAACCCAATGGTTCTTGATTGGTTGACTAGGTCATCCAATTCCTCCCCGATGACATCTGACAACCCCAGCCAAAAAGTCGGTGGGAACGTCAGACACAACCCCTTTGTTGGCATGGCCCGGGAGGGGTCAGCGTCCTCACCTGTCCTCAACCCGCCTCTGTCCCATCCGGTTCCCTCAGCCAAAGATCTACTATGTGGTCTGGGCTCAGCGCCCCCTATATAGCGAGGGTGAACAATTTTAGGAGGGCAGTCAGCGCTACTTGGCAGCGAAGAAATGGGGGCCAATATTCCCCTGCTTCTTGCAGTAGGCGGCAAAGTATAGATGTGGAGAGTGGCATGGGAGGTCATGTTGTTTAGGGGGTCGCCTCTGCATACCAAGACCCGGGTGATGAGGACAGCAGTGACGATGAAACACAAAATAGATGATGATGTAGCCGACCGCATTGGGGAGCAGGGTGAGGCAAGGGCTTCATCATCGTCAGGAGAAGAGGGGTCAGCTTGCGCGTCAGGCAGCGGCGCAGCAGCAAGTGGGTTGTGTGGCCGTGGGGTCAGCAGGGTAAAAGAAGTGTGAGGTGGGAGCCAAGCGGCCACGGGGTAAAAAACTCGCTTCGCAGGTCCAAGAAAGTAGCGGCACAGGGGCTCAACGAGGCCAGCGGCGGCAGTAGTCACTCAGTGCGGAGCGTTGGCGGGAAAATCCGATTTCTCGGCGGTGTGTCAGTTCTTTGCTAAGACACCAGAGGAGCCAATTATGGGTATATGTAGTATCTGGAGGCAGAAAGTGAAGCGTGGCCAGGGAGCTAACGTTTGCACCACGGCCCTGCGTCAACACATGCAGCAACACCATCCAGTGGCCTGGGAGAAAGGGGCTCAGATGGGGGTGGTCCATCCGCCCACCGCAAAAGCGCAGCAGCGCCCAGTGGCACGCATGCCATTGCAGCCAGTCAAGGCTCCACCACCTCTGCAGAAGGGAGCTGTTTCTCTTTGACATCTCCCGGTCCAGATGCTCCTGCTCCTCGCTACTCATGGCGCCAGCAGTCGTTCAGCGAGGCGATTGTAACGAGAAAACAGTATGCGTCCAACCATCCTAAGGTGCAGATGCTGACCGTACTCATGTCCAAGTTGTTGGTACTGCAGTCCCTCCCTTTCCAAATGGTGGACTCTGAAACCGTTCAGAAAAACTAATGGCTTGTGCCGAGCCGAGATGGAGAGTTCCAAGCCTTAATTTCTTTTCCAAAAAGGCAGTACCAGCACTTCATAAATATGTAGAACAGAAGGTGGGCTAGTCCTTAAGCTTATCGGTTTGTTCCAAGGTGCACGGCAGCGCGGACGTCTGGAGCTGTAACTACGGTCAGGGCCAGTACATGTCCTTTACGGCCCACTGGGTGAATGTGCTTCCGGCCCAGGCACACCAACAACTTGGACAAGAGACGCCGCTTTCTCCTCCACGTTGTCAAACTGCGACTCCTGCTCCAATGTCCGCCTCCTCCTCCTCCACCACGACCACCATCTCCACAAGTACTGCTCCATCATACCACATGTGTAGGGCACAGCGGTGTCACGCAGTTCTACACCTGGCTTGCCTCGGCGAACGAAGTCACACAGGGGAGGAACTGCTCTGCGTCATACAGCAAGAAATCGATGTGTGGCTTTCTCCGCGCCAACTGCAAATCGGAACCATGGTGACGGACAATGGGAGTAACATGGTGTCTGCGCTGCACCGAGGAGGGATGGTCCATGCGCCCTGCATGGCGCACGTGTTCAATCTGGTTGTGAAAAGGTTCCTAAAGTCTTCCACCGATCTTCAGAAGATTCTGAAAATGGCCAGGAAACTGTGCATGCACTTCATCCATTCCTACAAAGCCAGGAACACCCTCCTCAAGTTGCAGCGGCAGAACGGCCTCCCCCAATACATTCTGATATGTGATGTTTCCACCTGTTGGAATTCCAGCCTGCACATGTTGGACCAACTGTATGAACAGAGAAAGGCCATTAACGACTTTTTGATGATCCAGGCGGACAGGAGTACTCCCCTGTGTAACTTTGATGTCAGCCAGTGGCAGCTCACGCGTGACACCTGCCGTTTGTTGAGGCCATTCAAGGAGGCCACATTATTTGTCAGTCGCCAGGACTATGGGATGAATAACAACATTCCACTGCTTCATGTCCTGGAACAGATGCTGAAAAATCTGTCTGGGCAGGGGACTGGAGACGTGGCGACTACATCTTGCAGCCACATGAGTCTGATGGGGACTGAAATGCAGGAGGAGGAGGACATTGGAGTAAAAGCATTGTCTGGTGAAATGAGTGCATTTTCTACCCAGGTGACAAGAGAGGAGGAGCAGGAGCAGCTGGAGGATGTAGATGGAGATGAGGAGACGAGGCAGATGACGCGCAAGCACCGTAGCAGTATACAGTGGAGATGGAGGCAGGGAGCCCCTCGTAGTCACTTGTGCAGATGGCCCGCAGCATGCTGATTTGCCTGGCTAGTGACAGCCGAATAGTCAGCATCCGGCAGAGGGATGACTTCTGGCTCTCCACCCTATTGAACCCTCGCTACCGGTCCAAAATGGGAGCCTTTTTCCCAGCTATTGAGAGGGAGGACAAACTCAAATACTATAGGGAAATCCTCCGTAGTCAGTTGGCCGCTGCCTATGTGCGGCATCGTCCCTCCTCTGACAGGTCTGACCGGGGGTTCTTCAGCGCTCACATACTACTGCCGCGGCTGCTGGGGGAAGGTGGGGGGTAGGAGCAGTACCATCTCCATCAGCAGCAACCTAAGTCTGGAGTCACTGATGAGCAGCTTCCTTCACCCGCCTAGTGAGGAGGGCAGTCGCCAGCAGCAGCAGCAGCAGGACCTGGAGCAGACCCTGAACCAACAGGTGGTGGCCTACTTGGACAGCACTCTGCCACCCCAGTTAGAAGATCCGCTGGACTACTGGGCAGCCAAACTGGATGTGTGGCCGCAACTTGCCGAATTTGCAGTGGAGAAGCTGTCCTGCCCGGCCAGTAGTGTGGCATTAGAGCGGGTGTTCAGTGTGGCGGGGACCATCGTTACCCCAAGGAGAACCCGCTTGTCCACGGGAAATGTGGAACGACTGACCTTTGTCAAGATGAATCAGGCGTGGATCGGCCAGGATTTCCACACACCAATGCCTTAGGCGTCAGACTACATCAGCCATGACGCCTCACCCAAACTGTGAGAAATGAGTCTGGGTTCAAACTACCTGCCTCAGCCACTATTCTGATGCCACCACCCGCCTGATGCCACACATCTGCTGCCAGTTTCTCCATCTGCCACCAACATCTTTACCAGGGACTGGTATTGCCACCCACCTCCACACTCTGTCATTGTGCACTTATGACTCATGCTGCTGCTGCGTTGTGTGTGCCGTGACATCCACACTGTGTCATTGTGCCACTCTCTGACCTCCTGCTGTTTCTCCTTCCACCGTCACCTCCACTCTCTGTCATTGTGCCACTCTGTGGCCTACTCCTGTTTTTGCCACCTCCAGAAAGTCATTGTGGGACTCTCTGACGTCATGCGGCTGCCGCCGTCACCTCCACACTGTGTCATTGTGCCACTCTGTGGCCTATTCCTGTTTTTGCCACCTCCAGAATGTCATTGTGCCACTGTCTGACCTCATGCTGCTGCCGCCGTCACCTCCACTCTCTGTCATTGTGCCACTCTGTGGCCTACTCCAGTTTTTGCCACCTCCAGAATGTCATTGTGCCACTGTCTGACCTCATGCTGCTGCCGCCGTCACCTCCACTCTCTGTTATTGTGCCACTCTGTGGCCTACTCCTGTTTTTGCCACCTCCAGAATGTCATTGTGCCACTGTCTGACCTCATGCTGCTGCTGTGGCTGCTGCCGTGACCTAGACACTGTGTCATTGTGCCACTCTGTGGCCTATTCCTGTTTTTGCCACCTCCAGAATGTCATTGTGCCACTGTCTGACCTCATGCTGCTGTGGCTGCCGCCGTCACCTCCCCACTCTGTCACTAATGTTGCCACCTGAGCTCTCAGCTTTTTTTTTCCAGCTTTCGCTGGCATGACTTTATCAGGCAACATTCCCGCTTCAGTTTTTTGGTCAGTTTTGCCCTCTTAAGTGCCCAGGGAATTTTATAGTGAAGCGATTCTAAGAGCGGCGGCAGTCATGTGCGTGTCATACTAAAACACAACATTGTATGAAGACCAAACCAAGCTCCCTCTGCATATTTAAGCATGGCACAACGTTCTAAAGAACTCTGCAGGCTCTGTGCAGCCTGGAAATAGCTGTTTTTTAACGTGATTCGTGCCGAAGTAATTCGGACCGAAGTTATTTTTGTCGGGAAATTCGGCGAAGTGAGCGAACCGAATTTTTCAGAAATTCGCCCATCTCTAACTATAAACCACTCCTCACATATCATGTATAAAACAAGTATAAGGCATCCATTTCTATGGAATATGCGTTCATTCCACTATAAACTGCCATTATTTTCTATGCATTCCCCAGCTATCGTGCACAGGAAAAGTGTTAGTCACCTGTTTCTCTGGAATATGTGTTCATTCCACTATAAACTGCCTATATTTTATATTCATTCCCTATCTGTCACGCACAACAAAAATATTAGGCATCCATTCCTATAGAATATGTGTTTATTTCACTATAAACTGCCCTATACCCCATCTAGCATGTACAGAAAAAGTTTTAGGTACTTGTTTCTCTAGAATATGTGTTCATTGCACTATTAACTATCCATATTTCCTGTTCAAATATTTGGCACCTGTTCTATGGAATATGTGTTCATTCCATATCTAGCATGCAATGAAAAGGTATTAGGCATCCTTTTCTATGGAGTATGCCTTCATTTCACCATAAACTGTTTAATTGTCTGAATTACTCAAGCTTCATTAAGCATTGGAGATCATGTGTATCTCTCCTTAGCTCTTAATTACTTAATAGCAATGTTCATTTTTTTTGTTTATTATTTTTATTCATTCCTTTAAGTATGTTCCTGGTTTGAATCCTAGTGCTTGCAACCTTTGTCACTTTACAACATCTAATACATTTATCACACTTTGTTTTGTTGATATTGCATGTATTTTTAATACTTAGGGCCACATGTATGAACCTGTTTAGGTCTAAAACTCACTTTTTTACCCATAGGTGACTATGGGCAAAAAAAGTGAGTTTTAGACCTAAACAGGTTCATACATGTCACCCTTAGTCTTAACATGAGATAACGAAATGTATATTTTGACAATTTTGTTTACAAATGTACAGCAAAATGGATCTCTTCTGAAGAAAATGATGTGTGATTGAGCTGTACTTGTATGCAGAATTGTATGGGACCTCTTGTAAAATGATCCATGTACAGTATGAAAACTACATACTCACACATATGTATTCCCAGAGATACGATAATGATTCTGTTTGAACCAGTTCTTTATGATGCTGCACTTTATTTTAATGTGACAGTTCACAGATGCAAGCAAGGTACAAACCATTCGATGTCTCAGCACCGTGTGTCCTATATAGTTGAAGATACCTCCTTTACTGTGGCTTTCCTTATGCATTCCATTTTGGCATCTACTTCTCATACCACTTTTTCTCCTGTGTCATATACTGTAGGTCACAAATCGTCCCAATACAAATATGTGTCTCCTGGATTCCTGACAGGATTCTGGAAAGAAGAAATTACAAATACAAGAAAGGAGATACCATGTGGAAAATACTCAAATGGCAATTCCCCAAATTTTAATAATGCACTTAGAAGGTAAAAACTGGTATAAAGGCATATGACAAAACACAATCACCATTCCAGATCAGACCCAACAAGTTTTTCCTTCTGGTTCTCTCAAGGGCTGTACTCCTGGAGTCCATTTAATCCCTTGCTATCATATTGTGGAGTTGCCAAAGGTATATTGAGAGATCACTCCAGTACTGGCCATCTAACCACTTAGATAACGCAGTCAGTACACCTACAGGATCTAAACTATTAGAATGTGGTGCAGTGTGTAATAGGAGATCGCTAAAACCCCAATATACTGCAGTATGTAAATGGACTGACAGGCCACAGTCTACTCAGGGTCAGAACCCGATCTTAGTTAAAAATATATATTTACCCCCGGAGTCAGGAATTGTTCTATTATTGACTGACAATTGTGCTGTAGTCTCCAAAAATGACCACTATTATTTTACATTTTATTCTTTTATGTTCATCCCTATTCTCATAAAGCACCCAAAATGTCTGCCGCTAATTAGGGTTTAAAAATGCATATATTAAAAATAAATAACTTTTTTTTTTTTTTTATATAGCACTTATTTTCCTAAGCACTGTAGAAAGATTGTCATATTTCGCATCAGTTTCTATCCTTATTGGAGCTTGCAATCTAAATTCCACAATAACCTATCTACGAAAAATCTGATGCAAACTTGGGGAGAACATGCAAACTCCTTTTTGCCCTTGGTTGGACTTGAGCCCAGAGGCCCAGTGCTCTAAGGTAGCATTGCTAACCGCTAGGTCACTTTGCTGTTCCATATACTTAAACCAAAAGCTCCGTTCATGTAAAGTGGTGTAAAGGAGGTAGAAGTTTAATGGATGTAGGTTCCACATTTCAGGCAGGTGTTCACATCTGAGTAGCTGCTGTATGTGAATGTGAGGCCTACTAGTGAGGAATTCCTATTAGGTGTACTACACCGTCACCGTTAATGACCACAGAGATTCTCAGGTTTGGTACCTTGCAAGCTTTACTTAGGGTGCTTTCACACGGTGCGTTTTTGATGCGTTTTTTCAGTGCGTTTTTTGTGCAGGAAGGCACAGCAATTAATGCTGTACATTGCTGTACAAAAATCGCGGTAAAATCGCGGTAATTACTGCAATTTTTGCTGCTATTTTTGTGCAGCAATGTACAGCATTAATTTCTGTGCCTTCCTGCACAAAAAACGCATTGAAAAAACGCATTAAAAACGCACTGTGTAAAAGCACCCTTAGGGCATGTCCCCACGGCAAGGGTTTTCGGCGGGTTTTTCAGCCGGTTTGCAATGGTGCTCTATGGAAAACCCGTTCAGCGGTCCCCACTGCACGGGTTTATCCGTCCGGCGTTTTTTCCGCCCGCGGTCCGGCCGCAAAAAACATTATGCAAGCACAATCTTCCGTCCGGTTTCCGGATGGAATATGTGTTTCTCAGTGTGAAAGGGGGAGGGCTTTTCTCTGCTCATCGCGGAGAAAAGCCGCCCAACCCCTCCTCCCCCCGCGGCCGTGGGAACGGCCGCAAAACAGGACAAATACCATCAGGCAAACAGGCCGGTATTTGTCCTGTGCCGTGAGAACACACCCTTACGGTTCAGACACTTGTAGCAAGTTACACTCTTCAGTCTTCAACTCTGAAAAAAGCACAGGTGTGGGTACCTCAAATAACAGTTCACAACTCTTGCTATATCTCACACTGACACTCCCCAAGGAGAACTCTGCTCTTCCCCACCTGTTTCTTCTTCCAGCAAAAGGATATTCCCCAACTCCCTTCTGTGAATGGACCAACACGTCCAGTCACACTGTAGCTTTAATGGATACCTCCCTACTACCAATCAGCCATAGCACATGTCACCATCTTACTTTTTTCATTCTCTCTTCGTTGTATCCAGCTTCTCCCTCTGTGGTTTCTCTTTCTCTGTTTCTGCTCCTTTTTGCTTTCTTCTGTATTCAGTATGCTGAGCTTATCTTTCTGCTCTTGCCTGGCAAGTGGGTAGGTGATCCCTGTCGCTGGAACAAAATCTCCCTCTCCACTCTGAACTAAACTTCACTAACTTAGAACTGATCTAGAAGCACATGGTAGACCCATTTTAACAGTATGCCTTTAGCCCCTTCCTCCTCCTCACACTGATTTGCTGCAGGCCCAGTAATACTTTCCCCAATCTGTCAGGTTTAAAGCCCACTCACCCTAATTAAGATGCTTAGTCATTGTAACCCTTTCCATTCTTATATAAACTATACATATATACACTTTACATAAACCACTGCTTGAAGGAGGTGGTCCCACTCCCTACATAACATTATATTTAGTGCATACATCAAGAAAAGCTCTGCTGTACTGTATATGGTAAATGGAGACTGTAACAGACAGGGGTGTAACTTTAAATATCCTAGGCTCCAACGCAAATTTGTAAGAGGGCCCCTCTTACCATGTGCCATTTATAATGCTGGTGTCTTCTTGTGTTGCAGAGGGGCCTTAAAGGGGTTTTGCCACGATGTAATGTTGACGTGGGATCCTCCAAAATGAGTATTTAGTCACTTTTCTAAATATATGTGATTACAAAAAGTGAAGCCTGTGAAAGCTACATCATTTCTCAATCCCCCTTAGTTACCTGAAAGCTTGCATTAGACACAACCAGAGGAGCTGACAGGCCGCACTTGCATGAAACACTTCTTATCTGATGACAGGGAAAATGAATGAGCTTCAAGGGGCTGGGGAGAAATGTGCAGTGTATGAACCTGTGTCTTGCTGTATAGAGAATCCACTGTTGTAAAGTTATTATTTGAGTTAAGTTTTGAGACGCTCCCTTATTCCTCACTCTCTAATCACCCCCTCCCTCTCTCCCTTGCAGCCTTCATGACTCAGCATGATTTGTTTATATTCTACTCCCATGCTGATAAGGAGGTAAGTAACTCACGTCCTGGCAAAACCCCTTTAAGGCTCCCTTAGGCTCCAGGGCCCAGTAACAATCTAACGGTGGTGCCTGTCACCTGTAGACTAATATGGAATCCTTTAAATTTGTGTCTTGTATATTTTTTTATTTTGTATCGGTTAAAGAATCACCCACAGTACATATTGACACCTATTCAATGGATATGTCATGAAACACCATTGAATAGGTAATAACATATCCATTAAATGAATACATGTAAGAGATGCAAATGACACCTTACTAACTAGTGTTGAGCGATTTTTATCGACAAAGTTGAAATCGGCAAGGTTTTTATGGTGATCGAAATTTCCAGATCATGCGATAATTAAGGTTAAAATCTGAGCATCATCTATTAAGATCGCGCCTTTTTCGGCGCTTCCTGTAATTTTGGCGGCCAGCAAATCAGATTACAGAATAGAGCAGGGTGAGATGTGTGTGCGACGTCATGACTGGGATGTGTATGGTTGCGATTGGCTGGAAAAATCACATGACCTCGTTTTACATAGAACAGCGTTTCCTGTTTCAGCCTCAGTGTCTCTCAGCGTCTCATAGGGATAGGACCTGCGCTCTGCCTGTGGCCAAACAGCTCAGCGAAATTAGTCTATTTCTGCACAGATAAACCTCTACTATTAGCTGTGATCCTTCCAATTTCGTTCTATTAGACTTGAGAATATGTTATGTAGTTTGCTAGAGAATTTTAAAGCAGCATCTACCGCTGTAAATTCACGGTGGGGGGAGCAGGGGGGGGGGCCCCGCGGGCGAACACAGACAAGATCTATCTATAAAGAACACTGGATAAAGTTCACCAAGACTTAGTGTAGACATTGTAGTGGAATATCTTTATTATTAACAGTTTGCTATTGAAATATTTCCTGGATATTGGGCAGCCTGAACTTATATTGGATACACATCATTTCTAGTAACTGCAGGTCTCTTTGTTAGGTGCAAAACTCCACTTTTATTATCAGTATACATTTCAGATATGTGTTCATTTTAATTTTACCCATTACACCTGTGACTGTTGATATATCCACCTTGCAGTTAAATTACAATCCAGCAATCTTGTAGTCAGCACAGGTTGTTTGTTGCCAAAAATACCGTGTATCATACGAAAACATAACAGTTACGTGTTTTTTGACTTTTGCGCACCCAGCATTGTTCATTGACGCAGCATCCACGTAAATCTTAAAACAGCAATTCTATATTCACCACAGGTGAATTGAAAGGTGCAAAAAATACCGTTTATTATACCAAAACATAACAGTTACGTGTTTTTTGACTTTTGCACACCCAGCATTGTTCATTGACGCAGCATCCACGTAAATATTAAAACAGCAATTCTATATTCACCACAGGTGAATTGAAAGGTGCAAAAAATACCGTGTATTATACGAAAACATAACAGATACGTGTTTTTTTACTTTTGCGCACCCAGCTTTGTTCATTGACACAGCATCCACGTAAATCTTAAAACAGCAATTCTATAGTCACCACAGGTGAATTGAAAGGTGAAAAAAATACCGTGTATTATACGAAAACACAACAGATACGTGTTTTTTGACTTTTGCGCACCCAGCTTTGTTCATTGACGCAGCATCCACGTAAATCTTAAAACAGCAATTCTATATTCACCACAGGTGAATTGAAAGGTTCTGTGACTTTTATAACCTAAGTGTGTTGCCTAAGATGTAGCACGTATCCATTTGACTGTTGTGGATGTTAATTTCAGCTTCTCCAGCCTTGTTTGGGTGTAATAATGAAGGTGTTGTTGCTCTCCCATAGACTTTAATGGTAATCGCTCATAATCGATGCTCACTATCGAAAAACCTTATCGATAGCGGCCGACTATCGACTATCGCTCGATCTCGATAGCCAACGCAATCGCTCAACACTATTACTAACCAAAGGCTAGTAATTTTCCCTTAAATAAATATGTTTTAACTGGCCTCTGTGGGATGAAGATGCATAGTTTACTACACCATTCAATGTCTTCGTCTTTTGCAGTATACCAACATGTAATACCCACACAGAGGCCAATAGGACACTGCTATGAAAACATTTAACATGTATGTCAGAAGCTTTCCCAGAGTACACACTAAACGTAAGCAAAGGCCAGGATGTGAACAAAGCCTTTTCTGACTCCTCTCAAAGTTCATATATTGCACTAAAAGGGTGTCTTTGTTGTTGCCAGTTGACATCCTAAAGGGCACAACTGCAGTGTGGAAACCCACTTAGGGTAGGTTCACACTGTTGTTTGAGAATTTCTTTTTAATCGTATTCTGCCCTGGAACATCTTTAGAAACATACTGCAAACTGCCTCACATTGCCTTCAATGGAAAAAAGATTGCACACAGCACTGGTTCCCGTAGCAAGTTTTTTTTTTCATCGCTGAACACAATAGGGTTAAAAAAAACACAATGTCCAAGGAAATTAATGAAGAGCAGAAAAACAGCATCCAAACCACATCTAAACCACCTTAAAACAGCATCCAAACCACATCCAAACTGCATCAAAACAGTATCCAAACCACCTTAAAACAGCATTCAAACCACATCCAAACTGCCTCAAAACAGCATCCGAACCACATCCAAACTGCCTTAAAACAGCATCCGAACCACATCCAAACTGCCTAAAAACAGAATCCAGACCACATCCAAACTGCCTAAAAACAGCTTACAATCATCGTCCAAAAACCACATCCAAAACCAGGCTAAAAAAACAGCCTCAGTAAACAGCTTGAAAATCATGTCTGGATTTGCAAATCCATGGCCAAAAACAGTACTGATTCAGCACAGTTTTTAGACATGAATTCCACACTGTTTCAGCGATTTAAAAAAGCCTAGCCACACTAACCTACCCTTAGGGTACGACAACATGGCAAAGAAAAAAATACTGTTGATTCTGTGAACAGAGAAAACTTCCATCTGATGAGTGTTTTGAACTGCATTTCTATATTAACTATTTTGCCATAGGCAAACTTAAACTCTATCAGTTCTCTATCTGTAAAACACTAAAACGTAACTTTTATTATGTATAAACTCTTAACCTTTATACACACTATTTAAAAACCTGATTTCTATCCTCACCATTTAACCCTTTCTACTTCTGAAGGAAGGAATAGCTCCCCTTCCACTATCAAGTCTGGTGGAACACCACCTATTGACAGGAAAGCATTACATATACAGCAATTTATTAGCTCCAGTAAGGGATCCCAAGCCTCCTACTTGGGTAGTCGTCCCTAATCTCATGGAAACACAACAAATAAGGCCCCCTTGCGACACCGTCTGCAGCAGGTGACACTTCTAGACAGAGGTGAGAAATCACAATTTAAAACGTCATGTCTGACCTCCCCGACATGTTTCACCAGCTAACCTGGCTTCATCATAACATGTCGGGGAGGTCAGATAAGACGTTTTAAATTGTGATTTCTCACCTCTGTCTAGAAGTGTCACCAGCTGCAGACATTGTCACAAGGGGGCCTTATTTGTTCTGTGTCCATGAGATTAGGGATGACTACCCAAGTAGGAGGCTTGGGATCCCTTACTGGAGCTAGTAAATTGCTGTATATATATATATATAAGGCTTTCCTGTCAATAAGTGATGCTCCACCAGTCTTGATAGTGGAAGAGGAGCTGTTCCTTCTTTCAGAAGTAGAAAGTTTTAAATGGTGAGGTTAGAAATCAGGTTTTTAAATAGTGTGTATAGAGGTTAAGAGTTATACATAATAAAAGTTACGTTTTAGTGTTTTACAGATAGAGAACTGATAGAGTTTAAGTTTGCCTATGGCAAAATAGTAAATATAGTGATCAAAAGTCACTCTTTGTTCTCTTGTGAGATTCCCAATTTCTTGGAGACTATTGAACTGCATTTGACACTAAAAGTGGACAATTTTTAGTCAGCTTTCATTTTTTGTTCCTCTTTTGTGCATTTTACATCAGTTTTTAGTCATTTTTAGACTGTTTTTCATTAGACTTTAGTGGTAGACAGTGTATTGACTGCAATGCATTCATGATTGATGCAAGAAACCATGTGATTTTTATGACTCCACCCAGTAGTCACTACCTAAGCTTGCAGAAACCATTTTGTTTACACTGCAGCCAGATGTTATTACAGTATATATAAGTATCTATATAGTGCAGGAAGTTAAATTGAGGACATTCCAATAAAAAAGTACAAACGGAGCTCTGATAACACATCCACTATAGGTGGGACCTAAAGTTCATTATTCAATCACTATTGAGTTTTGTGCTAAGTCTTAGACCTAGACAGTTTTCATACATGAGGCCTTAAATATTTTACATTTTTAAAACTTATTACAAAGCTTAACATTTTACATGACAATGTTTTGCAGAGTGTCATTGGTATCTGAGCATGAGTAATCACCCAAAATGACCCTTTTTTACAAAATCCACCCCTTAAGATATTTAGTGGGGTTATAGTGATTATTTTAACATCAATTGCTTTAACTAAGCGTGAAAATTTAAATGGAAATGCTTAATTCATAGGCCATATTTATACACAGTATATGAAACTGAGGAAATAAGTATTACATGTATTGCTCTAGAAGCAGGGGCATCAGTAGGCAGTTTTATCTGGGGCACAAGCCCCGGATAAAACTGCCTGTGCCCCGAACCTTGCCAGGCTCCAGGTCACTGCTGTGGGCCCGAGGCTCTGACGGTCTCTACAGCTGTATGTGTGTCCTCTACACGCACATACAGATGAAGGCTTCCGTGGAGTAGTGAGCGAGCGCTCCCTGCTCCACAGAGAACTCCGGTGAGTCGCACACAGGCCTGTGACCCACCGCAGCGTCCGGTACAGGCAGCGTGAGTACATAATGCCACCTGTGCCAGGAAGAAGATGGAGCCAGGTGGGAGCTACAGAGAGCGGAGGAAAGGTGAGTATTGGTGTTTTTTTATTTTATATATGCCCCATTACCGGCCATATAACTAACTAATTATATATATTATTTACTGGGAGCCACATAACTACCTAATTATTTACTGGGGGCCATGTAACTACCTAATCATTTACTGGGGGCCATATAGCTACCTAATAATTTAATGGGGACATATAACTTCCTAGCCATATACTGGGGCCATATAACTACCTAATTATTTACTGTGAGAAATGTAACTACCTAATTATTTACTGGGGGCCATATTACCACCTAGCCATATACTGGGACCATATAACTACCTAGCTATATACTGGGGGCCATATAACTGCCTAGTTATATATTAGGGGATATGTAACTACCTATCTGTATACTGGGGGCCATGTTACTTTCCTAGCTATATACTGGGGCCTTATCACCTGCCTAGCTATATACTGGCCGACCATATCACCTGCCAAGCTAGATACTGAGGCCATATTACCTACCTATATACTGGGTACCAAATCACCTGCCTAGCTATAGGCTGGGGCCATATTACCTACCTATTTATATACTGGGGCCCTATTACCTACCTACAGTATACTGGGGGCCCTATTACCTGCCTAGCCTATTACCTAGCTATACTGGGGGCCCAATCACCTATCTACAGACTGGGGGAACCTATTATCTATATATCTATCTAACCTTTATACCTACCTGGTGGGGGACATATAACCGATATACCTGCCGACTGAGGAGACCTATATACCTACATGCTGGGAGGGGGTCTATAAACCTACCTAATGGAGGCTTATAAAGGAATGATATGTGACTCCCCATCCCCCACAGCAGGCACCAGGCTTCTCTGTCATACCCCCAGTAGGTAAGTAGGTATGTATGTGCTGGAAAAGTGAGGATTCTAAAATGTTTGTGTGGTAAATTCTGCAGAGATGAGTCATAGCTGGGAGAAGTCATCATGGCAGTCTGGGCCAGATGGAGACGAGAAGGGAAAGTGAGCGACTCCAATCAGAAAAGACGTCTCCTGTGAGTCACTAAATGTAACTTCAATGTAATCACTTATATTTCTGCAGAGCATCTACATACAACTACTATCTCCCACTATCTGGTAACTGTATGGCGTTAATATACGTCTTCAGAGCCTGTGTACAACTCAGAGTCACATGTGGTGGTCACGTTTGGTCATGGTCTGGCAGTATTATTTGATCCTTAAGTAGTAATAGTTTTGGGTCTTGGTTTTGTAGGAGTTGTTTGCTTAGTAACTGATTTGTTTGGTATATTTTCTCCATGTAGTGGTGTATTATTTGGTGACTGTTATTTATAAGGTATTACACTGTCATACGGAGCTAAGCGCTTTTGAAAAAGCAAATTTCACTGATTTTCATTGTACAGTGACTGCTGAGGAGATGGACAGGATGTGGAATATGCATAAAATTAGTGACAGGAACATACTTTTTTTTTTTTAAATCCATGCCGCAGTTCTCAATGTGCCATGAAAAATGCCGTGTGAACCCAGCTCTACTGAGCAAAACTTAATACAAAGGGCCCGGCCCCCGGATGTTTTGGGACTCTAGCAATGCCCCTGCCTAGAAGAGACTTCATTTTGAAAACTACACTACCTAAGATTTTGGGAAGGTGAGGCAACCAAAATGCAATTCTTGTTTTACTTTTTTTTTCTACAGCATTCACTGTTCAGGATAAACAAAAGTATATTTTAGTAGATGGAATTGTTACACATGCGTAAATACCAATAATGTTTAATTTTGAGGGGATATCTAAATGATAAACAAGATAAAGGTCTGTTTTTCCATTTTTAAGATTTTATATGTTTATTTGTACATAAAATACACAATAGAAATAGAAAAATCCAACAGTATGTGTTGTTAACTGTATAAATTAAAAGATGGCAACACTACATGTCTGGGAGCTTCACTGCACTCAAAACTGCTAAAAGTGCAAAACAGTTAAAGGGGTTTAACCAGGAAGGCATTTTATGCCCGATTTGTCCTGCTTCAACTTTTAGTTTGTTCAAAATGGGACATGTATGATTCGTTTGAACTGCATATCATGTGACCCTGCTGGCTGACATCACCACGATTTTTCCCACAGTGTGCTCATGCTAGTCAAACAAAGATATGTTTATGTAAAGAGCTGTGAGTAGTTATAATGTAGCTGAGTGGTTAGCAATTCTGCCTTTCAGCATAGGTGCCCTTGGTTCAAATCCCTGCAGGAATCAAACGTGGATTTTTTTACAATGCACAAACCTGATTCAGGTTTCTTTTTTCTTTTTATTTATTTGCACTTTTTAATAATGATGAATGGTGAAGATGTTTATTATTTAATTTGCAGGCTTACCACATCAATTTTACTTTGTGGCAAAACCCATTTAATAAAATACAAAACAGTTGGATATTTTGTAATACTGTATATTTTTACATAAGGTTACAAACAGTTTGTAAATAACCTTTTATTGATGGCATACATGCTAATTTATAGTATTTTGTTTCCAATAAGGGTATATAACTGTAACATTAGATATGAAAGCTGAAGGTTTCAAAGGATACAGAAATCAAATTTCTTAAAATATAGAAGAGAACACTAAAGGCCACATGTATGAAACGGTTTTGGTCTAAAACTCACTTTTTTCCCTACAGGTTTCCAAAACCGTTTCATACATGTAGCCCTAAGAACTTGTTTATACACCATAATTTAATGCAGATTCCAGCATTGTGTGGCACAATCTGCAGGCATTTCTGTCTGCCATCCACTCCCCATTATATCTTTATGGAAATCCGCATCATAGATATAATATGAAATGTGTGGAAAAAATGTGTGGAAAAAATACCTGTTACTTATCAACAGGGTTATCACATGAATTCTTGTATCTGTACAAATGTAATAATGGTAAAATAATAATAACTAAGGTTTTCATACTAGTTTAATGTTTTACATAATGCCAGTATACTATATTGAATATCAAATGTATATACAATTTTTATATGCAATGTCTGATCATTCGACCGGACATTCTAATTTGTATTGGTGCACATATATTTTTAATGTTTTTATGTGTTGCATAGCAGTTACAGACAGCAACAACTAAGGGCTTGTTCACACGACGTTTTGGATCCGTTTTTTGGATCCGTTTTTTTACCAGAAGAAAACTGCATCTTAAAAATGTATCCAAAAATGCAGCAGCTGATGCTTTTTTGGACGTGTTTTGCATGTGTTTTGCATGCGTTTTTTTGGATAATTATTAATTTACAATTAATGATTACCCCTAACCTTACCCTATCCCTAACCTAACCCTACCCCTAACCTTAACTAATAAGTAATAATTATTATGAATTTTTAATTAACAATTATTATTCATAAATAATGTATTATTATTATTGATAATGAATTATTAATAATTGATAATTATTATAATACTTGATACTTAATTATCAACATAGTTAGTTATTAAAATAAATAATAATTAATCGTTATTAATATTATATTTATTAATAATTAATTATTAGTTATTAAATATTAATAATTAATGATTAATCACAAATGATACCATCCACAGAGATTGTAGTTTGAAAAGGTAGAATCTTTAATGTAATACACTAAATCGGTCTCATTTGATGTCGAAGCTCTGTTTGAACTTTAGTAACCTATTGTGGAAAGGTGTAATGTAAGAGAACATTCAATAGATGGCGCTTCCATTATTTTACATGTGTTTAAGGCTATAACTCACTTTTTAATATGTTTTAAATTAAACAAAAGCAGTTTTTAAGTATAAAATTATTAAAAACTTCCACAATAGGTTTCTAAAGTTGAAACAGAGCTTCTACATCAAATGAGACCTCTAGCGGCCGATTTAGTGTATTACATGACAAATTTAAAACCAATGCGTTTTTTCGGATGCGCTTTTGGTATCCAAAATGTAGCTAATTGTATGTTGCGCTTTTGGATCCGTTTTTCAGCCTCCAAGAGCGCACTCCATTGTTTCCTATGGGGTTTACACTTGCGTAAAACAAAAGTAGAAATGACATGTAAATTCTTCAAACGGATCCGAAAAACGCATTCAAAAGAAGCAAGTAAAATCGCAGCAGTGATCACTCGTCTGAACGGAGATGCGTGTTTTACATTGAAACCAATGTTAATCACACTGCACATTGTTAGATACATTTTTTGGATCCGAATTGGGTCGGAAAATCGGATCAAAATACGGATCTGAAAAACGTCGTGTGAACAAGCCTTTAGGGTGTGTTCACCCCAAAAGCATCTGCCCAAGAGTGCACATGTTGTATGGAAACCATGTCCATATTTTAATGAAACAAAACTAAAGATGTGAAAATGGATTTTTAACCGTTCACCAAAGGTGCTGAATCCACTTTTTTTCTCTTTTTGGAATTATGTATATTGGCCCCGTAAGTCCTGGAGCTGTCCGTGCACCAGACATGAATGATTTAAGAATTTTTATTATACCAGATGAGTTTACCAGCTATGTAACACATGGATTATGTTTTGGGCACAAAGGAGGTAGAATGGTGCTAATCCATATCGAAATCTACAGTTAGTCTTGATACATAGGGGGAAAATCTGCAGCAGAAATCCTATGATCCAGGCCTTGGGGTTATATCCCAAGTAGTGTAAAAACCACAGATTTCCTGTGCAGATTATGTACATTTTCTGCATGGAAATTATTCTGTGGTACAGATTTCTACATCCACATCGTGTACATTTTTTCTGTGGATGGTGCATGGATTTGTTTAAAGTCTTCAACAATCCAATTAATGGGCAAAAAGAAAACCACAAACAAACCACTTGGGGAGACATGTGTGATTGCGTTTTCCACCCTTTTCTGGCATAGAATGCACCTAAGTGAGCATGTCTAATGCACCTAATTAATGTATTATAATTTTATAATGTACCTAACATGAGGGGGCGTTCTGGGGGCGTCACACCACACCATATATGAATGTGGTTTGACAAAACTAGGTGCATTACTGCTCGAACAGGCAGACCTATTTTGATGTGGTCTGCCTGAGCCTGAGGAGTCAAAGTGGATTTAGATTTGCCATTAGGGCAAAAAATGTCCAATATTTCTCAACTTACACAAGTACAGTATAACATTTAATTTCTGATAATTATCAAACCATATAAAATTAAATTATGTAAATTTAATAAAAAAATGTATCATAGAAAAATATATAATATCCCAAAACATAAAAATATCTCCTATAAAATGCATTTAAATGTAATAGAATATAAAACTAGTTTTACAATAAATAACCAACTGATGTTGTTCAAATTTTTTAATTATTAATTTTTACTACATTAAATTTGAGATGTATTTTTGCTGCTCTCACCCTTTATTCTACATACAGCAAGAGCCAGCACAGCACAGGTATTGCTGGAACCTGTGGTCCTCCAAGCAGGATCAGTACCTTAGTTTCATTTCACTGACATGCTATTCTAATGACTTTTCTTTTATTTCCAGTCTATCTATAGCCTTTATACATGTTAGGCACATTACTAATGCGCCTAATACATAGGCGAGGCGCGGCGAACTTTAGACTCCATTTATAATCACACAAAAAACACTTTCATGTATTCAGGTGCATTATACACTGAAAACATGACTCGACAATTCACTTCGAAGGGCCTTCCTTCATACATGTCTCCCTTTGTTGCAAATCTTGAATCTTTGAATTACCAGTTAATCTAGAGCAAAATCCTCAAGTCCATATACAAGTTTAGAATAAAAAAAAACACTATGCTCACTTTATTAATCCCCTGGAACTCAGGGGGCAAATGTTTCCTTGTCTCCTCCGTGGTCTCTATGATGTGTGCAACAGCCCCATGTATGGACATATCATGAACAGGGCTGCGCTAGATGTTGGGCTTAAAAGACGCCAGACTTCTGGAACAGCCCCGTTCATACATGTCGCCCCAGGTGTGCACAGACTTATAGATGTAATGTCTGGGTGGCAGGTTCATCCATTTTTCATGTAAACCACCCCCTATTTATGAAACATGGCTGGACCATTGTAAACTTGGCAATTTTCACCGTTTGTTTCACCCATACATCCTAATAGATTGTTAGATCTCACGAGCAGGGCTCTCACAGCTTGTGTCTCATCTGTAAGTATTTTTAATGTGTAATGTCTGTACGTTTACCCTCGAATTTGTAAAGTGCTGCGGAATATGTTGGCGCTATATAAATAAAGATTATTATTATTATAGAGGAGCAAAGAAGAATTGCCAAGGAAGCACCAGGGGATGTGAGCATATATATTTTTTTGTTTTTGTTCTTTTAGATGCTAGCTGTATTCTGTAGAGAAAACTGCAAAACAATATGCACCAAATACAAAAGATAGATTTCCCTGCATCTTTTTGTGGGTTTGCTGCAGAAATTTCTGCAGTAAGTTTAGTACAAAAGAATCCCTAGCCAAATATGGATGAAAAATAAAGTATAATCGCTGTAGTGCTAGACCTAAGAAGCAAAATTCCCAAACATTATCCAGTAGACAACATAAAAGCAAAAGAAACAGGAGCACAGCTAGAAGCAGAACAAGTCAGGGATTATTGAGAGATACAGTATACAGTAGAAATTGGAAGTGGAAAAATGGGAAAAACATTAGATATCGAAATTGTGGTAGTAAAAGTACCTGCTTTGTTACATGATCAGCCTCAGCCTGACTGCTACAGGAATAGGTCATCTGTTGTTTAAGATCTGCTAAGAAAAGCAGTGGTTTATATAGCTATTCTTTTTCCCAGTATACCACACATTGAGCTCTAGGGCTAAATTGTTTCTCCTTGTGGATAACACCATAAAAAAGTACAAAGACATATGGACTGTTCTCCCTGCGAAAATAGGACAAGAGGGAATATTTTTATGTTGTTAAAACTGGTTTGAGAGAAAAATAAATTACAAGTTGTAGTTGAACTTTTACAAGTTTTCAAATAGCTTCCTTGCAAGAGTAACAGCACACTAGTTTGGAAGTACTGTGGTTTCTTGTAAGAATTAACACACACAAAAATAATCCCTAGAGGATTACAATGCCAATCGTGTAGAACAGATCTCATCCACATGCTGCAGAATTTTACTACATGGAAATTGATCTGTTTATTAAATCCACTGTTATTAAATCACCCGTCTTAGCTCATCTCCGACAATTGACATACATTTAAGTGATAAGCAGTCAAAAATAAACAGATAGACCGCCCACCTGGATTTGCTATGAAATGCTCTATATATGTATAGACCACACATGGGATATTGTGTACAGTTTTGGGCACCAGTGCACAGGAAAGACATTGTAGAGCTTGAACAGGTACAAAGGCGGGCAACAAAAATAATAAAAGGACTGGGAGGACTACAATACCCAGAAAGATTAGCAAGATTAGGGTTATTTAGTTTAGAGAAAAGATGGCTTCAGGGGGATATAATAAATATGTTTAAATACATCAAAGGTCAATAGAGATCTCTCCCAAGATTTATTTATACCCAGGGCTGTATCTAGAACCAGGGGGCATCCTCTACGTCTTGAGGAACAAAAGTTTCTACATCAACATAGAAAGGGATTCTTTACTGTAAGAGCAGTGAGACTGTGGAACTCTCTGCCAGAGGGACTTGTCATGGTGAATTCAATAACGGAGTTCAAAAATGGTTTAGATGCATTTCTGGAGCGTAATAATATAACAAGTTATATTGTCTAGGATTCAGGAGAGGGGTCACTGATCCAGGGATTTTTGTGATTGCCAGATTGGAGTCGAGAAGGAATTTTTCCCTAAAATGAGGACAATTGGCTTATACTCATGGGTTTTTTGCTCCCTGATCAACACCTTGCAAGCATGCTGGGATGGAGTTTGTCTTTTTTCCGCCTTACAAACTATGAAACATAAACATACATACAATATACATTTATGATAGTATATATATATTATTATTATATATTATTACTATAAATCATATATATATATTGCTAAAAAAAAAATAACGGAAATATATGTATATACGTATATAGTATAAATATAAGAAAAAGGGGAAAAAAATACTCAGAAAAGACGGAAACAGCATGGGGCTGTTGCCTACTGTGCTGTGTTTAGGCTCACTTCAGCTTCACTAGCAGTGAGTATGGCCAGGTATCTGTTTCCGTCTTTTTATACGTATATAGCTCAAAATAATAAGTAAATGTAACTCCAAGTCAGTTATACTTCTGTGAAACCAACCTGTCCAGTTAGGAATCAACACTGATTTTGGCTCAATTTCTCCCACTGTTGTGGGAACAGACAACAGGTAGAAATGATAGGCAATTAGCAAGACAAGAGTGGTTCTGCAGGTGGTGACGACAGACCCTTTCTCTGTTCTCATCCTTTTTTGCTATTGTTTTAGTCACTTTGGCATTTTGTCATTGCTCCTACCCCTAGAGGTAGCATGAGGGGGTGTTTACAACCCACAGAAGTTGCTCAGGTAGTGTAGCTCATCCAGGAGGGCACATCAATGCGAGTTGTGGCAAGAATGTTAGTTGTGTCTGTCAGCACAGTGTCCAGAGCATGGAGCAGACACCAGGAGACAGGACAGTACCCAGAAGGTAGCCATATAACCCACTGGTAGGTAGGTACAGATATAGCAGAACTAAAAAGAACAGATAATGTGCCGTGATATCAGAGTATTATCTCTACTTTTTCAATGCTTTTCAATGGTCTTTGTTTACAGTTGAGAGCACATAACTATGATGAGCGATTAAATTGACAAAAGTTGAAATCGGCACGATTATAACATTAATCGAGGTTTCGAGATGATCCGATTATTTTCCTTAAAATCGGATCAATAATCGTCATCACAGATTTAAATCGTGCCATTTTCGGAGCCTCCTGTAATTTTGACGGCCAGCCAATCGGCGCAAAGCACAGCGGGAGTGAAGAACATCACCAGTGGGGTGTGTAGAGATCTCATTGGCTGCTAAAATCACATTACTTCGTTTTATCTATGTCACTGAACTTCCTGCTCAGCGTCACTCTCTTGTACTCTGTGAACAGGACACATTGCTGTCTCTCTGGAAAGCTTTTTTCAGTGCTTTTACTACAGAAAAGGATCCTTGATAGAGTAGTTAGTTAGCTTAGCGTAAAGCAAGATTAGACAATTCTAGTTAGTATTAGTTAGAGATTTTGAAACATCTCCAGTGATCTGTATAGCTGCAGGGGGAAGGGGGCGCTCGGGGGGAGGAAGATCCCGCAGCACATATATTTCTCCTCGGAAATCATTGTGAAATAGCACTGTGTTTTATTTCTGTGTTGGCGGCAGCCACCACAACTGAATTCACAGTGTCCCGTTGTTGTTGGGTGCAGTCCTATTACTATCCGGGCTTGTCATTTTTGTGCAAATAGCGCATATAACTTGTTGAAAAATATTCTATTTTTACTCTTGCTTGTCCTCAGTGGGGGGAAAAAACTACATTTAAGCCATATAATGTAGAAAAAAGTTCTATTGTTATCCGTGCTTGCCAGTTTTGCGCAAATAGCGCACTTGTCAGATAATTTGGTAAAAAATATTCTATTTTTACTCTTGCTTGTTCTCAGTGGGTGGAAAACACTGCATTTAAGCCATATAACATAGAAAAAACTTTTATTTCTATCCGTGCTTGTCAGTTTTGCTCAAATAGCGCACTTGTCAGATAACTTGTTGCAAAATATTCTATTTTTACTCTTGCTTGTTCTCAGTGGGGGGAAAACACCACATTTAAGCCATATAACATAGAAAAAAGTTCTATTGTTATCCGTGCTTGTCAGTTTTGTGCAATTAGCGCATTTGTCAGATAACTTGCTGAAAAATACTCTATTTTTACTCTTGCTTGTTCTCAGTAGTGGGAAAAAAAACACATTTAAGCCATATAACGTAGAAAAAACTTCTATTGTTATCCATGCTTGTCAGTAGTGTTGAGCGATTATTATCGACAAAGTTGAAATCGGCACAGTTTTTATGTTGATCGAATTTTTTAGATCATGCGATAAATAGGTTAAAATCTGTGCATCATCAATAAAACGCAGCCATTTTCGGCGCTTCCAGTCATTTTGGCGGCCAGCAAATCACTACAGAAGAGAGCAGGTGAGATGTTGTGCGCCCATCATGACTGGATGTGTATGTTGCGATTGGCTGGAAAATCACATGCCCTCGTTTTACATAGAACAGCGTTTCCTTTCATCCCAGGGGTCTCTCAGCTCTCAGAGCAAAGATTGCGCTCTGCTTGTGTCCAAACAGCCTCAGCGAAATATTCTATTTCCTTCACAGAGAAACCTCTACTATTAGCTGTGAGCCTTACAATTTAGTTAGATTAGAGATTGGAATTTATGTAGTTGGGTAAGAATTTTAAAGGACATCCTACCACTGTAAAGTCATGGGGGGAGAGGTGGGGGCCCGCGGCGAACACAGACAATCTCTATAAAGAATATGAAAAGTTCCCAAGACTTAGTGTAGACATTGCACTGCAAAGCTTATTATTAACAGCTTTCTATGAAATATTTCCTGGTATTAGGCCGCCTGAACTTATAGGAAGCATCTTTTCTAGTAATGCAGGTCTCTTGGGTTAGGTGCAAAACTCCACTTTTTTTATCAGTATAATTTCAGATAGGTTTCATTTTCATTTTGGCCCATTCCCACCTTTGTTATATATCCACCTTGCACTTAAATTTGAATCCAGCAATTTTATAGTCACCACAGGTGAATTGAAAGGTGCCAAAAATGTCTTGTATTATACAATACATAACAGATACGTTTTTTTGACTTTGGCGCACTACAGCTTTGTTCATTGAGGCAGCTTGCACTTAAATTTGAATCCAGCAATTTTATAGTCACCACAGGTGAATTGAAAGGTGCCAAAAATATCTTGTATTATACAAATACATAAACAATACGTTTTTTTTGACTTTGGCGCACTACAGCTTTGTTCATTGAGGCAGCTTGCACTTAAATCTGAATCCAACAATTTTATAGTCACCACAGGTGAATTGAAAGGTGCCAAAAATATCTTGTATTATACGAATACATAACAGATACGTGTTTTTTGACTTTGGCGCACTACAGCTTTGTTCATTGAGGCAGCTTGCACTTAAATTTGAATCCAGCAATTTTATAGTCACCACAGGTGAATTGAAAGGTGCCAAAAATACCTTGTATTATCCGAATACATTTCAGATACGTGTTTTTTCACTTTGGCGCAGGCCAGCTTTGTTGATAGATCTACTTTGCAGTTAAATTTGAATCCAGCAATTTTGTAGTCACCACAGGTGAATTGATAGGTGCCAAAAATACCTTTTATTATCCGAATACATTTCAGATACATGTTTTTTCACTTTGGCGCAGGCCAGCTTTGTCGATATATCTACTTTGCAGTTAAATTTGAATACAGCAATTTTATAGTCACCATAGGTGAATTGATAGGTACCAAAAATACCTTGTATTATCTGAATACATTTCAGATACGTGTTTTTTCACTTTGGCGCAGGCCAGTTTTTTTTGATAATCTACTTTGCAGTTATATTTGAATCCAGCAATTTTGTTTTGATTTGAGGGATTTGAGAAGAGCTGTGATATTCCGTCTTTTAATAAGAGACTTTCCAAAACTCTTCCAAACATTCTCAAATATTAATATATCTGAACATGGAGAGAAAATCAGGTGGGAAGCGACCAAAGAGGGGAGTAGGACATGGAGGTAGAGGTACGAGAGAAGGTGCTCCTTCCAGTGCTGGTGACAACACGCATGCCAGCGGATTGTCAGTTGCAGGACCGTCAGGCCTGTCATCGCTGGGTCAGGGCCCTGTGAATCTCAGTACTGAAAAGCGTCGCCAATCTGTCCTTCAGTGGTTAATGCAACCTGCATCCAGCAGTCTTACCTCCTCGTCCTCCCAGTCACGGCCACAAATCTGGGGGTCATGCAGGTTTGGGCTCATACTGTGGCCCAGGACAGGTATAGTCATGTCCAGTGAAACTAAAATGGTGGTTGAAAGACTCCTTTTTCTGGCAATTTTTAATCTGGGTCATGCAGGTTTGGGGCTCATGCTGTGGCCCAGGACAGGTATAGTCAGTGTCCAGTGAAACTAAAATGGTGGTTGAAAGACTCCTTTTTCCGGCACATTTTAATCTTGGGGTAATGCAGGTTTGGGGCTCATGCTGTGGCCCAGGACATGTATAGTCAATGTCCAGTTCAACTAAAATGTTGGTTGAAAGACTCCTTTTTCCGGCACTTTTAAATCTGGGGGTCATGCAGGTTTGGGGCTCATGCTGCGTTCCAGGACAGGGATATTCAATGTCCAGTTCAAGTAAGATGATGGTTTAAATCATACTGCCTTCTGGCACTTTTTAATTTGTGGTGATGCAGGTTTAAGGGTCATGCTGTGGTACAAGACAGGGATAGTGAATGGTGTGTGATTTTTTTTCTGTGGCTTTTATAACCTAAGTGTGTTGCCTAAGATGTAGCACGTATCCATTTGACTGTTTTTGGATGTTAATTCCAGCTTCTCCAGCCCTGTTTGGGTGTAAGAATGAAGGTGTTGTTGCTCTCCCATAGACTTTAATAGTCATCGCTCAAAATTGACCACTCACTATCAACTATCTTGTCGATGATGGTCGACTATCGACCATCGACCGATGTCGATGGTCAACGTAATCGCTCAACACTACTTGTCAGTTTTATGCAAATAGTGCACTTGTCAGATAATTTGGTGAAAAATATTCTATTTTTACTCGTGCTTATTCTCAGTGTGAAAAAAAAAAACAGTTAAGCCATTTAACGTAAAAAAAGTTCTATGCTATCGTGCTTGTCAGTTTTGCGCAAATAGCGCACTTGTCAGATACTTGTTGAAAAATATTCTATTTTTACTCGTGCTTATTCTCAGTGGTGAAAAAAAACACAGTTAAGCCATATAACGTAGAAAAAAGTTCTATTTCTATCCGTGATTGGCAGTTTTGTGCAAATAGCGCATTTCTCAGATTATTTGGTGAAAAATATCAATGGCTAGTCCTACTTGGCAGTTGTAAATCTCAGGGACTGAAGGAGAACACTGTTGATTTGGTGTTATGGTTCTGCCACAAGACCGTATTTCACAGATATTCAATAGAAATAATTCTGTTTCTAATCCTAGTTGGCAGTTGGAAATTAGAGGGATTTAAGAACACCTGTGATTTGCTGTCTTTGCAGTACAGTTTTACAATAAGAGACTGTGAAAAAATCTTATAGACCTTTTAAATTTTTATCTTTCAGAACATGGAGTGAACTACAGGTGGTAAGCGAGCAAAGAGGGGTGTAGGACATGAGCTAGATGTACGAGAGAAGGTGCTACTTCCAGTGCTGCGGACAACATGCAAGCCAACACATCGTCAGTTGCAGGACCGTCAGGCCTGTCATCACTCGGTCGGTTACCTGTGAATCTCAGTAATAAACAGCATCGCCAATCTGTTCTTCAGTAGTTAACACAACCTGCATCCAGCAGTTTTACCTCCTCGTCCTCCCAGCCACGGCCACAAATGTCGTCATCATCATCATCATCATCATCCGTTCAACCTGAAGCAAAGGTAACCCAAATGTCAACTCATATACACCACTGTGGATAATCCATGTTCTGAAGACCTCTTTGATGACACAATGCGGTGGGGGTCAGAAGGCATTTCAAAAGCTCAAGAGGCCAAAGAGGATGATTTTGTCTGCTCTTACACCCAATCGCTGATGCCATCAGAGGAGAAGGAACGTGGTCAGTCGGCACAAATCCCAAGCAGTCGGCAACGCATTGCAGTGCCTGTGGCTTCTAGCCCTCAGCCTCAGGATGTAGACTGTCAGGACGAGAAACTCACCTGTGGTAATGATGATGATGATGTTGATAATGACATTGCTGATCCAACGTGGTCTTTTCAGCAGAATTTGCTTGTGAGCACCTCATCAGTGGAAGAGGAGGAAGATGATGGGATAGTGTTGGTATGGGTGCAGCCTCAGAAAGGGAGACGCCGGCCGCACAAGTCCGCTGAGATGAGTCCGCCAGCCATGAGCAGAAACACCGCTACTAGCTTATCTCCATCGAAAAGGTCCAGGACCTGTGAAGCCTGTGCCTTTTGAGATCAAGCCTCAGATTCACCGACCGATGTCATATGCCGGATGGGCCGTCAACGCACCAGTAGAGGCAAGAAACTAAAGTGTTTAACCACCATGAACATGAATAGGCACATGCATCTAAAGCAAGCATCTAAAGCAAGAGGAGTCACTTGGAGAAAAAATGCCACACAGGCACTGGGCTTCCAACCGCTGTGACACCCTCTGTCTCCTTCTCCTCCTCCGCCACTTCCAAGACCAAGCATTCCTCTGCTGCCCATGTCCCGCTGCGGCATGAGCACGGATCAGCCCCAATGCCACACACTGTCGCCCGATTACCACCACCACAACCAGAGACACAGCTTACCCATTCTCCTTCCACCAGTTTGACCTGCACACCATACAGCGGCCAGTCTAGCAGCCTGCCTTCTGTGTACCAGATGTGGGAGTAGAAGAAACGCTTTAACCCCAACCATCCCAAAGCCAAAAGCCTGAATATCGGCATTGCCAGGCTTTTAGCCTTGGAAATGTTGCCTTTCCGCCTGGTGGACACAGATGGGTTTCACCATGGCATGGCCCTTGCCTGTCCCCAATACCAGATGCTGAGCAGGCATTTCTTTGCTCAAAAAGCCGTCCCTGCCCTGTCCAGCCACGTGCCAGCTAAAATCTCCAGTGCGTTGTCTGCATCTGTATCCAGCAAAGTCCATCTGACCAGCGATACCTTTGTCCTTTGGTACAAAACTGTGATTTCTAAGTGGCATTTCTTCCTTACAATTTTTAACAGTGGCCAAGAGGTCATTTTCCTAATTTTTGAGGTCATGCTGCTGTCCAAAACCAGCTATACTACAGGTCCTATTGTAAAAAATGAGGTTTCTAACAGGCATTTGTTCTTCACAATTGTCAACAGTGGCCAAAAGGTCATGTTTCAAATTTTTGGGGGCATGCTGCTGTAAAAAACAGCTATAATACAAGTCCTATTGTAAAAAAAGTTTATTAAAAAAAATCTTTTATTCTGCAATTCTTTATTCTGACTACTTTTATTGAGTGTTGAAAAGGTAATTTTTGCTGCTTTTGGCTTCAAGCAGCTGGAAAAGACAGCAATATTCAAGGTTCTATATAAATTTTGTTTCAAATACTCATTTATTGCTGCTAATTTCACTCTCTGTGTCCATAAGGGCATTTCTGCTGGTTTTGGGGTCAGGCTATTTTGAAAGGGGTCCCAGGGGTGCAAATTGACTCTGATCAGTGGCCCTCTGCCTATGTCAATTTACATGTGCATCTACAAGAAGGGCGACATTGTGCACATTAAGGGTATGGGCACCAAAGAAACAGACATGCCACCTAAATGCTATCATTCATGGCAATACTGCCAGGATCTACAATGGGAAAAGCATGCGATTGGTATAATTGTGAACAAGTAGATACATGGTACAACCCTTGTGCAAGAATCAATGTTCGTATAGTGCACATTCACCACCCCAATAACAGAGACAATTTCCTCCAGCACGTTGAGTAAAATGAGAAAAAGAAAGCCATGAAAAATGGCACCTGGGTGAAACAGGAGCGTCAACGACTAGCCTTTCCAAGTGAAGCTCAATTGGTCCGCACTCATACGGAGGGGCAAGCGCTCTCATAGAGGCAGAAATTTCTCAAGTGCTACCCAGGTCTTGACTGTCTTCTGAGGAAGGATCGAGGTCTTAACTCACACTTCCGCCATGTGCACTCTGCTTCGGCCCGACTGTTTTCGTTGCTGTGTCATAAGGGCATTTTTGCCATGTTAATAGAGGACTGACAGCAGCCCTGGCTCTCACCGCACCCACTCTAAGTCCGTCCCTGCCAGCTGAACCTCTGTGTTAATAGATGACTGACGGCAGCCCTGGCTCTCACTGCACCCACTCTAAATCCGGCTCTGCCAGCTGAACCTTCGTCACCCACATTCACAGCCTCACCCTCCTTGATCAGCAATTTCTTTGAACTTGATAGTAAAATGCAGGAATTTGAGACAGACCTCGTTTACCAACTGAGGACATCTGTTTCATCTGCTTCACATTCTAATGTCACGGAGGAACAATGTCACCAATGGGACAGCAGTAGAATGGCAAGTAGCTGTAGCAGCAGCATTGGAAAACTAGTTTTTTAAAATAGTTTCTTATTGCAAATTTTTATGCTCAGGGTCCATAAGGGCACCTGTGCGGGTTTTGGAATCATGCTGCGGTAAAGGACAGGGATAGTCAATGTCCAGTTCACTAAAATAGTGGTCCAAAGACTACTTTCTTCCGGCACTTTTTGATCTGTGGGTCATGCAGGTTTTTGGTACATGCTGCGGTACAGGACAGGGAAAGTCAATGTCCAGTTCAACTAAAATGGTGGTTTAAGTACTTGTCCAGCACTTTTTATTCTGAGGGTCCATAAGGGCATCTGTGCGGCTTTTGGGGTCATGCCGCTGTAAAAGACAGGGATAGTCTTGTTTACTAAAATAATGGTTCAAATACTTGTTTCTTCCTACACTTTTTATTCTGAGGGTCCATCAAGGGCATCTTAGCTGGTTTTGGGGTCATGCAGCTATAAAAGAAACCAATAGTAAAGGTCTTATTGGAAAAAAGCTTACTTCCCACACTTCAAGGCCATCACAATGAACAGCGGTTATTGGGTATCCACCCTCCTTGATCCACATTCCAAATCAAAAGTCAGCAATGTCCTTCAACCCACTTCATTTGACAGTAGAATGCAGGCATTTGAGACCGTGCTCGAAGATCAACTGGAGAAATCTGTTGCATCTGCTTCACGTTCTAATGTCATGGTGGAACAACGTCAGCAATGTGCCAGCAGAAGAATGGCAAGTAGCCGTAGCAGCAGCAGAGTAACGGCACAGGTAGTGGATCCTCTGGGCCACCGCAAGCGGTGGTAGCGGCCACGCCAGGGACCGGGTCTAAGTAGGTCCCGTTTTTCAACAGAGCCCGCCGCAAAGCAGGATGGACTTGCTGCGGCGGGAGTCTACCATGTCGCTATCCCTGACGCAACCGGCTTGCGACGGTAGCCGAGGCGCAGCATGGTACCGAAAACGTAAGGCGAACTCGAAGTCAAGGACAGTCCAACAGGTCAGGGCAGGCGGCGTAGATTCGTGGTCAAGGGACGTAGCAAAAGGTCAGAATCACGGACAAGACAGAACACAACTGGAACGCTTTCTCGACAGGCAAGGGCACTGAATATCCGGCGGGGGCCTGCCAGAAACTCCACCCATATATAGTACCAGCAGCTGGGCATCAGCCAATTATTGGCGCACTGGCCCTTTAAATTTGAGAGAGCCTGCGTGCGCCCTAAGGAGCGGGGGAGGGGGGGGGGCACGCACCAGCTGGCACAGGAAGCAGGAGCGCAGTTTGGTGAGTATGCCTGCGAGATGGATCGAGTGTGGCCGCGGCCCGACCCGTGGACCGCGGCGCAACCCGTCCCCGAGATCGGGGGAATGGCAGGGTCCAGAGTGCGCCATCCTTAACAGTACCCCCCCCTTAAGCCTCCCCTTCCTTCTGAGAAATCTCCGCAACAGATCACGAGCACAAATGTTCTCTGGCTCCCAAGATCTCTCCTCTGGGCCGAAACCCTCCCAGTCAATGAGGAAATGTCGGTTCCCTCGAATGGACTTCATGGCCAGGATTTCATTTAAAGCAAACACATTGAAAGCCTCTGTTTCAGGAGCCGGGGAGGTAACTTTCCCGGAGAAGCGGTTAAACACAACGGGTTTCAGCAGGGACGCATGGAAGGCATTTGGGATCCTTATGGTGGGAGGGAGTCGGAGCTTATAGGCCACCGGATTAATACGCTTCAAGACCTCGAACGGCCCCAAGAATCGTGGACCCAGTTTGTAACTGGGTAAATTGAGCCGGACGTATTTGGCCGACAGCCACACCTTGTCTCCTGGAGCGAAAGTCGGGGCGGGTCTCCTCTTATTGTCTGCCTGGACCTTCATGCACGCGGCCGCGCGCTGTAGGGACTCAGGAGTCTGGTCCCAAACGGCTGACATGTCCTGTACCACAGCATCCGCCGCGGGGACCTCGGAGGAAGTGGCCACAGGGAGAGGTGGGGGGGGGTGCCATACATAGACCACAAAGAAGGGTGATGCACCAGAAGACTCCAAGTCCAGGGGTTGTACGAGAACTCGGCCCAGGGTAGTAAATTGGACCAATCATCCTGATGAGCCGAGACAAAATGGCGTAAATAACTGCCCAAGACTTGGTTGACCCTCTCCCCTTGACCATTAGACTGGGGATGGTACGCCGAGAAGTCTAACTTCACCTGTAAACGGGTGCAGAGTGCTCGCCAGAACCTAGACAAGAACTGGACCCCTCGGTCCGAGACGATGTGCCGTGGCAGACCGTGTAACAGAAAATGTGCAGCAAGACGAGGAGCAGATGGTAAACCTGGCAATGGGACAAAGTGCGACATCTTGGAAAAGCGGTCCATGACTACCCAAATCACAGTATTACAGAGGGAGGAAGGTCAGTGATAAAGTCCATCACAACATGAGTCCATGGCGCACTAGGAATCGGTAAGGGTTGTAGTAAGCCAGCCGGACTGTGGCGCGGCATCTTGTTACGGGCACTGGTGGTACATGCTTTCAAAAACTCCCTAGTATCCTTGGCAAGGTCTGGCCAGCAGTAGAAGCGTGAAATCAACTGATATGACCTCCGGGCGCCGGGATGCCCAGCCACCAGAGAGCAATGCCCCCATCTTAAGACTCTTCTCTGCAAAGCTGGTCGCACATAGTTTTTGCCTGGAGGAACCTGTTGGAGCTGAACCGGAGCCGCGAGGACCAGACGATCCGGAGGTATGATGTGCTGAGGGATGGGTTCCTCTCCTAAGACATCCGAAGCACAGGAGAGAGCGTCGGCCTTAACGTTCTTCTCTGCTGGACGAAAGTGGATCCGGAAGTCGAAACAAGAGAAGAAAAGGGACTAACGAGCTTGGCAAGGGTTTAGGCGCTGAGCAGACTGAAGGTACT
The DNA here is from genome assembly GCA_025379985.1 of Phyllomedusa bahiana. NCBI lineage: Eukaryota > Metazoa > Chordata > Amphibia > Anura > Hylidae > Phyllomedusa > Phyllomedusa bahiana. The sequence goes on along the minus strand of JAODAL010005323.1, from coordinate 6,362 downwards.
GGAGGTTCTTGTGATCCGTGTACACAACAAAGGGATAACGGGCTCCCTCCAGGAGATGTCGCCACTCTTCTAGGGCCATCTTGATGGCAAGCAACTCTCGATCTCCGATGGCATAGTTCTTCTCGGCCGGTGAGAATGTCTTGGTAAAAAACCCACACGTGAGGATCTTCCCTTTAGGTCCTTTCTGAGTGAGAACTGCACCTGCACCCACGGAAGAGGCATCCACCTGTAATGAAAACGGTTTCTCCGAGTCAGGGCGTGATATGACGGAAGCAGAGGAGAAGGTGGCCTTTAACTCGGTGAATGCTCTTTCGGCCTGGTGGCCAACTTCTCGTATTAGCCTTTTCCTAGTAAGGGCCACTATCGGAGCCACCAACGTAGAGAAGTGAGGAATGAACTGCCGATAATAATTGGCAAATCCCAAAAAGCGTTGTATGGCCCGAAGGCTGACTGGACGTGGCCACTGCAGGACCGCCGACAATTTAGCTGGATCCATTTGCAGACCTCCATCGGAGACAATATACCCGAGGAATGGTAGGCAGGTCCGATGGAACAAACACTTCTCCAGTTTCGCATACAAGCGGTTACTGTGCAAACACTGAAGAACCTTGCGCACCTGAATTTGATGGGTCTGAAGATCCGGAGAAAATATCAGGATGTCATCTAGGCATACGATGACGCAGGTATAAAGTAGATCCCTGAAAACATCATTAACAAACTCCTGAAACACCGCAGCAGCGTTGCATAGGCCGAAGGGCATCACCAGGTATTCAAAATGTCCATCTTGGGTGTTGAAAGTTGTCTTCCACTCGTCACCCTCACGTATTCTGATGAGGTTGTAAACCCCCTGTGGGTCCAGCTTGGAGAACACCTTGGCCCCTTGGAGCCGTTCAAAGAGTTCTGAGATTAAAGTTAAAGGATAACGATTCTTCACAGTAATCTTGTTAAGGCCCCGGTAGTCGATGCAGGGGCGGATAGAACCATCCTTCTTTTGCACAAAGAAAAAACGGCTCCGGTAGGTGAGGAAGACTTACGGATAAAGCCCTTTTGCAAATTCTCCTGGATATAAGCTGACATGGCCTTGGTCTCGGGTATGGACAGCGGGTAGACCCTGCCCCATGGAGGACTAGTGCCCGGCAGAAGATCGATAGGGCAGTCGTAGGGGTGATAAGGCGGAAGGGACTTGGCCTGCTTCTCCGAGAACACATCCGCAAAATCCTGGTATTCTGTGGGCATAACTGGCAGACACCTGGAGGGCGTTGTGCAGCAGCGAGGCACAGCGGGCAAGGAGCCACCAGACAGAGATCTCGGCAGTCAGGACCCCAACGCATGACTTAGCCTATCTTCCAGTTGAACATAGGGGCATGGCATTGCAGCCACGGGAGCTCCAACAGGATCACCGAGGAAGATCGAGGCAGCATGTAGAATGAGATCTTCTCCTTCTGCAAGACCCCCACGTGGAGGGACACCGACTTGGTCTTGTACCGAATGGTGTCGCTAAGGAGCTCCCTTCTGACCGAGGATATCACCAAAGGCTTCTCCAGGCTGACCACCGGAAGATGATACCGGGACACCAGGGCGGCATGGATGAATGAAATGGTTCGGTGGATTCGCTGGACCACCGCAAGCAATGATAGTTAAGCCACGCCAGAGAGCGGAGTCTAAGTAGCCCCCGGTATTCACCAGAGCCCGCCGCAAAGTGGGATGGACTTGCTGCGGCATGAGGCTACCAGGTCGCTACCCCTGATGAGACTTGCTTGCGATGGCGGCCGGGGTACTGCGTGGTATAGAATCGTAATCCAAAGGCGTAGTCGGGGACAGGCAGGAGGTCAGTACAGGCGGCAGAGGTTCATGGTCAGAGACGGACAGAAGGTCAGGGCAGGCGGAAAACAGGCAAGGTCAGGAAACGTAGCGGAACGGACTGGTACACGGTTAATCAGACAGGGTTTCCAACACTCTCAAGACAAGGTACGCACACCAACAAACTGGCAGAGAGTGCTGGGGGCGTATTCCTTATATAGGACCAGCGACCGTCAATAAACTAATTAACGGTGCGCTGGCCCTTTAAATTCAGACCAGCCGTCGCGTGCGCCCTAAGCAGCAGGTATGCACGCGGCGGCCGGGACAGGCAGGAGCAGCGTGCACAGGAGCGTGGACGGGTAAGTGAGCTGGCACCAGGGACTGGGCAGCAGGGGATAGTCGCGGGGAGCCGCGGCACCTGCGGCGGACCCCCTGCGGGCAGGGGGGCGGCCGCGGGGGGGCGACGGCACCCGCACCAGCCCCCATGACAATGAAATTCCCGGCGGAACCGGGGTCCAGAGAAGCAGGAACCTGGAATACAAGTCCAGAGTCAGTCTTGGCTTCCACTGGCATAAAAAGACGTGGAGAGGAAGAACTCACACCTAGGGATGCCTCTCCAACATTGCCTTTCCAGACGCTGGGGACGAAGCGGACAGCCACTACAAAAATTATCCGGGCTGGCGCAGTAAAGGCACAGCTTTTCAGCCCGATGGCAGGACAACTCCTGCTCCGATATGTGGGCCCGATCCACTTGCATAGGCTCTTCCCCGGACGGTATAGGAAGCGGCAACGGAGGCCTCTGGAAGACCTGCGCCAGGCGCGCCAGGCGGCAGGACCGCGCTAGGTCTCGTTCCTGACGAAGTTCCTATTGCCTCTCGGTGAAGCTTATATCTATGCGGGTGGCCAGGTGAATCAATTCGCTCAAGGTAGACGGGAGATCTCGAACTGCTAGAGCATCCTTAACCCTGCTGGAAAGGCCTTTCTTAAAAGTGGCGCACAGGGTGGCGTCATTCCAGGACAGTTCTGACGCCAGGGTATGAAATTAAACAGCATAGTCTCCGACCAAGGAATCACCTTGGCGCAGATTAAGGAGCACCATTTCCGCAGAAGATGCTCGTGCTGGCTCCTCAAAGACACAGCGGAATTGAGAGAGGACGGCCTGCAGGTCCGCAGTCACCGGGTCGCTCCTGTTCCAAAGAGGTGTAGCCCAAGCCAAGGTCTTCCCGGACAGTAAACTGACCACGAATGCCACCTTCGAATGCTCAGTGGGGAACTGGTCCACCATCAACTCAATATGCATGGAGCACTGGGTAATGAAACCCCGGCACAGTTTAGGGTCCCCCTCAAACTTGGATGGTAGTGGCAGTCGGAGCTTGGGACCCACAGTTGCTGGAGAAACCGCTGGCGGTGGCATCGCCACGGGTGGAAATGGTTGGTTAATCAGGAGCTGCGGTCAGTTGGTTCAGTTGCTGGGCCTGCTGCACAATCTGTTGCGACAGCCAGGCCACGACAGCCGCGAGATCTGCGTCACTGGGCAGAGGGACCTCGGCGGGATCCGTGGCCTGATCTTGCTGTAAGCACACAGGTATGGGATCCTCTGGGATGCCGCAAGCAGTGGTAGCAACCACGCCAGGGAGCGGGGTTTAAGCAGGCCCCGGTTTTCACCAGAGCCCGCCGCATGGCAGGATGGATTTGCTGCAGCTGGAGTCTACCAGGTAGCTACCTCTGACGCAACCGGCTTGCGGTGGTAGCTGAGGCGCAGTGTGGTACCGAAACGTAAGGCAAACTCGAAGTCAAGGACAGTCCAACAGGTCAGGGAAGGCGGCGTAGATTCGTGGTCAAGGGACGTAGCAAACGGTCAGAAGCACGGGCAAGACAGAACACTAATGGAATGCTTTCTCGACAGGCAAGGGCACTGAAGATCCGGTGGGGCCTGCCGGAAACTCCACCCATATATAGGACCAGCGGCTGGGCATCAGCCAATTATTGGTGCGCTGGCCCATTAAATTTCAGAGAGCTGGCGCGCACGCGCGACCTAAGGAGCAGGGAACACGCACCGGCCGGCACAGGAAGCAGGAGCGAGCTCTGGTGAGTATGCCTGCGAGATGGAGCGAGTGCGCCCGCTTAACGACCAGCGGACCGCGGCGAAACCCATCCCCGAGATCAGGAAAACGGCAGAGCCCCAAGTGCACCCACCGCCCGTAACAAGCAGCAGCATTGGAAATTTTTTTTTTTTTAAATAGTCAATTTCTTATTGCAAATTTTTATTCTGAGGGTCCATAAGGGCATTTTTTGCTGGTTTGGGGGTCAGGTTACTTTAAAGGGGTTCGGTGATATGTTAAAAATATAAAGTAGTAATGGGTGGGCGCCCCATTTGATTTAGCTGCACGTGGCTATAAAACGGTTAATAGATGACTGACGGCAGCCCTGGCTCTCACCGCTCCCACGGTAACTAGAGCCCTGCCAGTTGAACCTCCGTGTTCCCCGTTGGGATGTTCTTGCTGCCACCACATATATGACAATTTGTTGGTGCAAAAAGTGATAGGGGTCTCCTGCCAGTTCCCATGTGCCATTTCCAATAAAGGTGTCTTGTTTTGTGTGAAAGAGGCCCCGTAGCAGCTGCTACCGCTGTACCTACTGTGGCTACACTGTCCTCATCATTTCAGTTAGCCATTGAACAGAATGAATTATTTTACTATATGAGTTTTTTTCTGTGACTCTTATAGCCTAATTGTCTTGTCTAAGATGTAGCATGTATACAGTTTACTGTTGTGGATGTTAATTCCAGCTTCTCCTCACCTGTTTGGGTGTAAAAATTAAGCTGGTGTTCCTCTCCCATAGACTTTAATGGGAATCGGCGATTAATCGTAATCGGAGATCGATCATCGACCCGATAATTTAAGAAAACGCAAATCGGCTCAATGCCGATTATTGTCCGAATCGCTCATCACTACAAATAACACAAAAGGCCGTGATATCACAATCAAGCTAGTCATTTTTCTCTGTAAAATGATAAAAGGGGGTGTGACATAATTTTTTCTATTTTTATCATCTTTTATTTTTTTATCATTTAGTCCCCTAGGGTACATCGCCACTAAGAGGTGTGATTGTCAGTACACGTTCTGCATTATATATATATATACAAATATATATATATATATATATATATATATATATATAGTCTCATGGTTCTGCAACTAGGTGGCGTTCGTGCCACCGAGAGCCTGGTCTCAGTAGGGGAAGCCAGGTATTGTTGGTCAGCAGCATTAGGTTGCTGACCCTTGTACCTAGCATGGCTAATGTCCAGCCATTAAGGGCTGGCCTTCCCGGAACAACTGCAGATGGGTGGTTGTTCCCACGTTCCAGGTCCCTATGGTCCAGCCCAGGTATTGGGTAGGTCTCTGGAGACGGATTACAGGCCTCCCACTCCAGGTGTTCGGGGGGTGTGGTCAACTGCTGTTTGGAGAAGCAGTGAAGCTGGTGAGAGGAGACTCTTAACCCCCAGGCTTGAGGAAGCCGGTACCAGTGGAGGCTGGTGAACTGAGTGCTGGCGGTGCTGGACGGTAGGTCCTGACCGCAGGTTAGTGAGGGACTCATTAATGTGTAGATAGTGGCTAGACGGCCTAGGTGTTTATTTGTATTTTTGTGTACCGTATACGTTTTCTGTGTTGAAAAATAAAACTGGCTCAGACCAGGACGGCGTTCCTGTGAGCTGAATTAATCCCCAGTCCGATCCAAGATGCCGGACGAATTAATGTGAGTGGAGTCTTACAATATATATATATATATATATATATATATATATATATATATATATATATATATATAATATATATATATATATATATATATATATATATATATATATATTGTAAGACCGCAGCTGGGAAGGTCTACAAGGGAGTATATATCCCAGCCAGGTTCTGGACATATGTCTGGAGAGTCCAGGATGCATGCCACCAAGATAAGGAGCCTTGGTGGAGTGAAAGGCCGTTGATAAATAGATGTCGACAGTACAAACTGTCGACCTATGTTTAATCCGTTAGTACGGCTACCAGCCATTCCTGGGTCGGCCTTTCATTGGGAGTAAGCATAGAGCAGGGTGGGTGCTTACTCCCCATGGCTCCACTCCGGGTTTTCCTGGCTGTATAAAAGGTCAGCAGGTAAGCTGACTGGGCGTCGGCTGTACCTCCAGTCTACCTTCTGGGCTGGAGGTGTTCACACTGGGGGAAGCCAGTGTAGGACCAACAAGGTGATAATGAGGGAACTACACCTCTGTTAGTAAGCGCTCAGACGAGCAAGTATTTTGTTTATGTTTTTGCTGTGCATGTTTAACATCCGTTTTGTTCTGCTTCTACAATAAATCCAGGGAGCCAAGCAACCGTTTGTACCTGACTTCTGCCTCTGTCTCATGCCTGAAAGACTCATGCGGTGATCCCAGAGCTGTGCAAGCTCACACATGGTGGAGGATGCTATGGGCATTTTAAAGAGACAATTCTCTTAAAGAGACAGGCAGCGAAAATGTCGTGGATTAAAGCGGCAACAGTGCAACCAGCGGAGAC